>CM050168.1:60473521-60568521 GCA_027410445.1 Discoglossus pictus
GGGTCACCCATGATGGGCAGGTCATAGCAGAGAGGTCAAACAAATTGTGTCTGGAGAAGGAACTGGAAAACACACTCCAGTATCTTTGCCAAGAAAAACCATATGCACAACCAGAAACACAGACCGATGTGGCTGGTATGCTGTATCCATATGTTCACAGAGAGTTGGACACGACTGAAGGACTGAACAACAACTATCATATAGGACATATTTATATTTCAATGTGCAACTTCACTTATTATATATTAACATTTAAATACTCCAACATTTCAGTCCTTATAATATACATAGAAGGGCACCATCAATAAATACTTAATTTTCTGCTTTCTTGTAAATTTAAAAAACACCTACAGTTCTGAGCAGGAATATACACGTCCTGTGAGCTGGAAGTAACATTTTTTGAATAAATTAAGGTGCAGTTTAATGGAAAATATGATAATTTGTCTAAGTAATGAAACAGTGTTTTGTAATTGGTTATTAGTTAATATATATATATATATATATATATATATATATATATATATATATATATATATATATATATATATATTATAATGTGAACCTACACAATCCTAATATATCCAGACGAGTATGAAAAAGATTAGACTGATACTTTTAATTAACCTTTACTTTGAATGATGACAAACCATTATCATGATTACAATGTAAGTGTATGAGTTTAAAGGGATACTGCAGTCCCATATTTATGATCATACATTTAAAATAATGTTTTATATACAATATAAATGGACCAGAACTTTTGGCAATCTAATCTATTTTACTCCCACAAGCTTTTTCTATTATTTAGTATGTAAAACTAGCTAACCAAACATCAGTAAAGAGCTCTAGGTATCACGTCCTCTGTTCAATGATAGGTTAAATGGCCATTTACCTCACTGTAAGTGCTCTTCATGGTGTGAAAGAGCACAAGATTCTATGCTAAAATTGTATATTTTTGTTTAATTACACTGATAACAGCTAAAACATTCTAAAGTTTCTATAGCAAAGAGAGATCTTTAATAAATATAAATACATTATATATATATATATATATATATATATATATATATATATATATATATACACATATTTAAATTGTAGTCTACTATTTTAGTTACCAGTTATCTACTTCCATAGATGGGAGGAGACTTTGCATATTCAGGAAGTTTATATCTACACATTGGTATTTAGGCACATACATCTGCTAATACTCTCAGCTGTAAAGCAAAGCTCAGTTTAGTTTACAAGAATACACCCTGTTGAGACAGAAGCTGCAAGAAGCAGACCGAGTAAAGAAAATGGAAACCTGCAGTAAAGACTAAGAGCCTCATTCAATTCCGAGTTGCCCAATTGAATAGGGCTCTATATAAGCACATACAAAACAATTTGACAGAAGTTTTTAGTTAGTGAACTTCTATCCAAAACCAAGGTTTTCACTAACTAAAAACTTCTGTCAAAAAATATGTTATGTGCGTATATAGAAATTCTAATTGAATGAGGACCTAAGTGCATATACATGGCCAAATACAAAGCTTAGAACATAGAAAGATAAACCTGATGACATATAAGGATCAATAGGCCCATGCTATCTACCCGTTGTATTTAACTAAATCCTCAGAACAGCTGCATCCCGGGCATGCTTCATTCCCATTAGTGCTTTAGTCCCTATAACTTTGTCCAATTGATGTATGTATATGAAGGGTTCCCTGGTGGTTCAGTGGTTAGGATTCTGTGTTTTCATCGCTGCGACTTGGGTCTAATTCCAGTCAGGGAACCAAGAGGTCACACCCCCTGAAGCCAAGCAGGGTTGGGCCTGGTCAGTACTGGGATGGGAGACCACCTAGGAATACCAGGAGCTGTATGCGGTGGCCCACTGTAGAAGGAACTGGCAACCCACTCTAGTATCTCTGCCATAAATACCAAGTGGATAAGCATAGTATGCTGCTGTCCATGAGATCACAGAGCGTCAGGAAAAAAACAATGATCTCATTGATCCTTATCTGTGAGTATACGCTTCTTTTCAACTTATCAGCTAGAATGGGAGCCTGAGATTAGCTCATAGTGAATTGGTATTTGCATTTTTATACCACAATTGACTTGCATGTCTTCCCTTCAAGCAAGAACTAAAAGTTCTGGCTGATAGGGAGATGTTTAAAGGCCTCAATGCAGATGGTCAAGACTGTATAAAGTTACATTAAATACATTGTAAGTTTTTCTTTTTTTTTTTTTATGTTCTCCATTATAGGACTACAGAGTTACTTTAACCCAGTAAAATAGTACAAAACAAGGAGAGTATGGTTTAAACCATGATAAACCAAAACTTTTTGACCTGACTGTAGTTTCATTTAAAGGGACGTGGAAGGATTCTGAATATCACTAGGAATATAGTATACCTGTGTATCTATTACTTTATTTTATTAATAAGCGTCTAAAAGCTCTGTATTTCTCTGCCTATAATGATACAATAGTACCTGCCTAGGTCTGCCCTAGCTCCTGAAGACACAGTACAGTCATACTGAATATGCAGCGCCTCATAGTAACCAATCGGTGACCATCTCCTAGCAAATGCTGCCAAGAGATGTTCACTGAACCCCTGCACTTCAGAGTCAGTATCTTCATGAGCTGCACAAGCTGCAAATCAGGGACTATTATTTTAGGCAGAAAAAACAACTTAATAACAGTAAATAAATATTTCCGACTCTCTGTGACTTTATGGACCGCAACACACTATGCTGATCCACTTGGTATTCATGGCGGAGATAATTCAGTGGGTTGCAGGTTTCTTCTGCAATGGGTCACAGCATACAGCTCCTGGTGTTCCTAGTTGGTCTCCCGTCCAAATACTGACTAGGCCCAACCCTGCTTGGCTTCAGGGTGGTGTGACCTCTTGGTTGCACCGAATCCTAACCACTGGACCACCAGGGAACCCAAATAGATACATAGGTAGATTATATTTCTAGTGAAATCCAGAAACCTTCCATGTTCCTTATATCGACTAGTATGTAACCTCACCCTGCACCTCCCAGGTATTAGCGCTGAGCCTCCATTCCAGGGACGGGGAGTGTCTGATAACATCTAGTTAGGGCAAATATTGATAATTCCTTTATCTGCAATGTCATCTCACAAGAATGAGGTTGGATTACAAAAGAATTGTTCTTTACTGTATTTTATAAATATATGTGTGTTTCATAGTATGACGGATGACCTGCTCACAGCCATGTGTAATATCTCTTTAATACGTTTGCGCCCTCTGACACTGCACCACCCTAAGGTCCTATACGTCTATATTATCTGCTGGCGCTTATCTTATCTCCGTTTTTGCAGCATTTATAGAAAGGAGCAGCTGGAGGAGCGTGAGAAAATCTTATGTCTTATCATTAAAAGGGACTTTGTAACCCAAACAGGAAATTAATTTTTTTATTGTATTATACATTGTCCCTAACCCTTACCATAACTCTTACCCTAACCCGTTCCCTAACGCTATGAAATTAAATTGCAGATTAAATTCGTTGAAATAGGTAGTAAAATCTCGGCAGGTGCTCGCCCTCAGCAGCTGGCAGCCACCCAACAGGATAGATCAGTTTTTCTCTATAGTAAATAATTTCTGAAATACATAGAATTGATTTTGTGACTACTGTATGCCAATGTCCAGCTCAGAAGTGCTCATTTATTTTGGCCACTACAGAGACAGACAAGCAGACCGTAATCCCAGTGAGCACATCCAAGCAGCTAATACGCGGGAGATGCTTATTTACATATAAATGCCGCAACAATAGAGAATTTCCCATGACTGATTCACTTTAGAAAAAAACTGATAATACAACAAGCCAGTTTTTCATGCTATTTAAGAATAACCTAAAGCGACGACTTGATTTTTGGTAACAGAGACCCTTTAAAGTGAAACTGATTACAACAGTTAAAAATTAAATGCTATATTTTAAACATTTGTCCAGTATCAAGTTAATTTCCATTAATGAGCCTGTTAAATATGATGCTTTTTTTTTTTTTACCGGCTCCGAGTCACCTCTACTGAGTGATATATAGTGACACAGAGTATATATAGTGACACAGAGTATATATAGTGACACAGAGTATGTATAATGACATAGAGAATTTGTTTGGTTTTGTCATTGCCAAGGACCTGACATTCTGTAAGTGATGTGTCATACAGGGGATGTACAGGAATGTAGTATGTGGCAGAGTAAATATGCCTGAACTAGACATGTTATTACTACAAATCCGAAATCCTCATTTATTACGCAATATGTATTCTCTGGGTTCAGAAGTTCCCTTTAATACTATTCCACATCGGTTACTGCGGGTAATAGAGCATTAACTGGATTGGTTGTTGTCTGACTCTCGGTATGGATGCACAACTGTGTTTCTGGCTGTGCTCCATATGGTTTTAATGGCAAAGATACTGGAGTGGGTTGCCAGTTCCTTCTCCAGTGGACTCTCTGCTTTGACCTGTCCATCTTTGGTGACACTACATGGTATAGCTTGCAGCTTTATTGAAGTACACAAGCGCCTTCATCAGGACAAGGTAGCGATCCAGAAGGGGATTAACTGGACAGACATTGGTTTATCTATACATATACTGCAATTACTGTAAATACTGCAATTGCACCCAATTCCAATTTAATGGACCCCTGCAATCCCCTAACAACATGAGCTAGATATCTTCGGTAGATATTGGTTATTATTAAAATTCATATTCGTTTATGTAAAATAAATATTAAACTTACTTTTAAGATACAGATTCAGCTCTTGCTTTTCTCCACCCGCTATAAATTGAGTAGAGGGTGCGGCTTTGTATAGAAGGAAGTGCTATATTTTCAGACACAAAGTTATCCCAGCACAAGGCTATTCATTGGCTAGAGCCTTGCTCTGCTGATAGTTTTCCTTTGCAATAGACTTTTGCTGCGGTGAAGGCAATGAATTAGTGTTTTTTTTGTCAGAGTCTCTAATTTAATCAAATTGTTCTTAAAGGGATATGAATGTTTCATGGATTAATAGGTTTCTGCACTCTATAGTCAAAAAGCAGCTTATGTGTTTGCTGCACATCTCATAAAACATTTTATTAATATCTAAAAATCCCTCTAATGATTATGTTGACACCTCCAGCAGGTGTCCAAACACAGGCATCTGACCCCCCCCAATCCTCATGCAGCATTAGGGGAGCAATATTGACCCACTATTTACCTGCTGTTGCTTGCTCAGCTAATCTCCTTGCATAAGCAATACATAGCACATATCAGTGGTACACTACATATTCCAGGCTGCTTTGCACCACAGACAGGAACCCAGAGTTAATTCATAAGTTTCAGCTTACCTGATTGGCCAAAACAAAACATTTTCAATTTGATGCTAATTTAGCCTGGGTTTGGAGGGTGTTAACCCTAATTTGCAACTGTCCGAAATTACAAAAGATTTTGCTGACTTCAATGTAAACGTTTAAATGTTTACATCCCTGTCTATATATTTTTGCTCTGATTCAACTGTGAGCTCACACCCCACCCAACTATGTGATTCCATCCTGCAACTACTTCCTTTGAAAGGTCTGTACCTGGCTGCTTTTCTGTGTGTACTTGGGTATGTAAGCTCCCTAAAGGGTGTACAAAGCTGGATTTTACTTTCCTGCCCATAACTTTAAAAAATACATATTTTTCTGATAATCAATGCCTGTTTCTTACCACACATTTGAAAGCCAAAGTCACATTTGATATTTGAAAGTAAGTTTAATATCAAATCCATGTATATGGAATATGTTGAGGCTATAGGAATAAAGAGATAATAATATATGGGAAAGGAAATACAAGAGATGAAAAAGGATAGACTAGTAATAACGGGAGAAAAAGGAGCCAGAACGAGGCTGAAAAGAATTGTGACAAGGGTTTTTTTTGGGTGTCCTCCATTCATTTCCTGTCACTTCAGGTTCAGGATGCTGGAACTCCCAGATAACAAGGTCTTCTAGTTTCCAGGCCTTATCTAATTATATTCTGCAACACAAACCATAGATAAGGTGCAATAACCATAACTTTTAGATCCATTCTTCCCTCTTCACCGATCGATTCTTTGAATTCACCAATGATAAGATTCCTTCTTCCACTATCTCCTTTTTAACATGCAAGTATTTCTGTCTGTTTCTTCTTTTGTCTTTAAATCAACATGGAGACCTTCACAAATTTAGTACTGACAAGGCCCAACCCTACTTGGCTTCAGGGTGGTGTTACCTCTTGGTTCCCTGACTGAAATTGTACCCAGGTCACAGAGGTGGAAGCACTGAATCTTAACCACTGGTCCACCAGGGAACCCAAATAGATACATACAGTGCTACCTTTTTGGAGCCACTAGGCACTAACGCGCACCCATTTTTCCCTTTTTGTGTGCGTCTATATCACTCTCTATGTCCCATAACAGCTATTTTAACAACACGGCTATTCATACATGCCAAGCTTTTACTTGTTGGGCCAGACTGTGAACTGCAATATTTTGTTTTTAAGCCAGAAATGAAAAACCTTCACAGGAAAGTGCCCCTAGGCAGCTGCCTGGTTTGCCTAATGGACAATCCGGCCATGGATACATAGGTAGATTTTATTCCTAGTGAATTTTTAGACATTCAAATGGGTACACAAATGTACTATTCATTTTCTGTACTACTTTATTAGTGATTGCCATTTATATAGGGTACTTTATGATAGGGTACTTATTTCCTCTCATATTTTCATACATTTTTCTCAGATTTCTATGGTAGGGAATAATTTAATTTAGTAAATACAATTTATTTTTAATTACTTATCATTTTGCTCACCAAGCCATCATTTTCATATGTTCTATAAACTCTTAAATATGTCATATGTTCCCATATCTCTGGTGTTTTCAATTTAATTTGTCTATTCACCTTTGCCAACCTTTTTGAGATATCCAAGAATCTTACTTAATGCATTTCAAAGAAGTCTTACAATCCTCTATTAAACTGTGAAATTTACAACACTGGTGTTATTTATATAAAAAAAAATACCAAATAAACTCTTTACTCTGCTCTTTCCCACTCAGTTCTTTCCATTCCTTCTTTTTAATCCTGTCACTCACCCCCTCTTTTCTTGATTTATGTCCCATAATCTATTTTGTTAAACCCTTGCATTTAAGACGGTTATGTTTTCCACTATTTGTAGAGTTTCTCTGTCCCAATATTTCTTGAATTGAGGTATCAAAAAAAAAAAAAGTTGGAGAACTCTTTGAAAACCTCTTTCCTGCATTTTATACTATAGTGGTCCATAAGCTACATTCATCATCTGAAATTAAAAATAAATTATAAAAGTAAAATAATGCATAGGCAAAAGTACAGACATGCCTGTGTAACATAGGATATTGTATATAAGTACATCTGATATACTAGACTTAGCATCTTTCATTTGTTAGACAGGACCTGCTCTAGAGTAACCTCCAACATTGCGATTTAGTTGCCATGATGCTAGGTGCCATTTGAACCGAAAACAAATCTTACTTTTTTATTTATTTTTTAAAAGGCTATGGCGCTCATTGCAAGCCTCTCCCCTAGTGTAGTTTAGGGGCCTCGCGATGAGGGTTACTGGCTTGGGTTAAGTGTCACTGGCTTGGGTTAAGTGCTACTTGCTTCAGGCTCTTTTTTACGCCAATCCTCCATACACTACAGGTTTTGAAGTCCCATATATACAGTACAATATGCTATTTTTGAAGATTTAAACATGATAATAGATAAAATGTTTGCAGCGTTTGGTTAAGTATCTTATGACATTATGTTACAAGCAGATCTTTTTCTTGCCCATTACTTGTCACTTGGGAGGAAACATTGGGTGCAGTCAATACATTCATTTAATTCTGTTTGCTCTAAGAAATTTGTAGTAGAATTAAATGGATCTACAAAGGAATGTAACTTATAATAGGATCATGCTCCTAAATAGCACAGTGGCTACCTAAAACATATAATAATCACTAATATAATTTCCATTGTGTGTAACGCTGGCCACAATTAAACTATATCATTGATAGACTGCTGTGCGCTGCTCATGTCGGTAGCCTCAAGCGCTCGCAAGGAGCGTGTGCGCAATGCACAGTGATAGCATTGTGCGTCACAAGGGGGGGACACAGCGGAGGGAGAGAGGCACAGGGGAGGGAGAGGGGGGGGGGAGACGCAGGGGAAGAGACACGAGGGGGAAGGGTGGGAGAGAGACAAGGGGAGAGAGAGGGTGGGAGAGTCGCGGGGGAGGTAGAGACGCTGGGGGGGTAGACAGGAAAGGGTGGGAGAGAAACATGGGGGGAGAAGGAGGGGAGGGAGAGGAGGAGGGGAGAGAGAGAGAAGGGAGAGAGTGTGAGAGAGGGCGCACAGAGAGAGAGGGAGAGAGGGCTCACAGGGAGAGAGGGTGCACAGAAAAAGGGAGAGACAGAGCAGACGGGCAAGTGACTAGTTATATATATAACAGTCAATAAAGTAACAATTGTATCTATTTTTTAAGATGTAACTCAAATGAGCATACCGCAAATGTGAGAGGTCAGTGGTCCTTTAACAGGGTTAATCAAGTATTATAATGCAGATTATAGAAACATGTGCAGTCCTATCTTCTCTCTTAAAGGACCCCTTCACAGTGGAAAATAATTGTCTTGTTGAGAGCATAATTAATAAAGGAAAAAAATGCACACAATTTTTGTTTTTAATTAGAAAAAAATAAATGTGGATGAAGGTGCAGGACCCTGGAGGGATCTATGATACATACAGTAGGTGAATGTGTGCCAGGGGTATTTACATTTCTAGAGAGCTACTGTATGGTTGCATCCTTTGATGCTTAGTCCTGTTTCTGGGTCTTTGGGGTTTCAATGAAACCAAGGCTCTGGCTTCTGCTGGTTCCCTCATCTCCCACCCCTCCTTTCACTGAAAGCTACAAACACATACCCCCAGCATACTGCTCCGAGGAAGCGATGTAATGAACACAAAATGGGGGGCACATCTTAACCAAAGAGATGTGTTGGGAAGCTTTAGGCCCTGATCTCATGAAAGATTTATATATTGATAACATTACACAGTATCTCCTTCCAGCTTTGCATAATTTTCTGCACCGTCCTAACTGTGATGAAATAAAGTTGTAATGAACCAGTTTGACTGAAAGACTGTGCTGGAAATATGTGTGGGAGGTGAGAATATCAGATTCAGGAAATAGACAGCATGGGGTCATAGATAGATAGATAGATAGATAGATATGGGGAGTATTAAAGTAAAAGTAATCATGAGTAGGAGCCAGGGGAAAGGAGATAAAGGGCCATTCAATTCAGTACAATTTGGACCACATCAGAGTAAAGATCTCCAAAAAGCATGTTGAAATCAATAAAATAAAATCTGTGTTTACACAAGTCCCTGTATGCCCATTGCCAGACTCACAGCTACAGCTCCGTATAGTGAGCATAGGGGAAAAAAAAATAGGTAACTTTCCACAAATGTATCTGTGCAGAGCATTGGATGCTGGAATCACCTAAACAGGTCAGTTATGGATTAACTGGTCAGTGCAGTCCTTGGTTTAGGGAAATTGCTAACAATCACTGCACGCCTTGATTTTTTAGCTGTTATTATGGTAAATAAACAAAAGTAGATCATTTAAACATACAATCTTCACAGCTTGAAGAGTGCTTACAATGAGGTAAATGGCCCTTTAATCATTGTAGCTCTAGGTATTTGACACCTACCCACTTTCACCACTCATTCTCAGAAGTAGAAAACTTGCAAGCCTTGCTCCTGCAGAAATATAAACACCCCACTCACACCTGCAAGTATTATTGTTATGATAAATGAGCAAACTAAATTCATGTTTGTCTTATTAAAAGGGACATGGAATCCATCTATACTGAAAACCAAGTAAAAAAGTGTTTTAAAGTTTTAAACTTTTTTAAATTGATGCATATTTTATTGTATTATATGAGTTTTTATAGAACCCAGTTAACCTTGAAACATTTCTAGCTACCGGCTGTGTAGAGCTTCCAACGTGAAAAGCTCAGCAAGGAATAAAAATTATAAGCACACTCAAATGTAAATACTATGCATTTGTTGCAATCAAAAATTTCAGCTTATTCCTTTGGCTTCTTTAAACATTTTAATCTCAAAAGCGAAAGAAAAGTGCAATTTATTATAAAGAAAAATATGAGCATTTAAAAGGGCGTCATAATTTATGGTCCATTTAGGACCTGATAGAATGTGTCTGACAGCTGAACAATATTGTAGTGCAAAGACTCCTGCTTGGGGTCGTATTAAATGGCCTACATTAATAAGTAAAGCTTACCATCTGCCACTTCCCTAAGCCTAACCCTACGAACAAATTAAAGAATGTCGCTACGCCACTTAGTGGCCAACAGTCACTGCTGGCAGGGAGATAATGAAAGGTCCAGGCTTCAAATAAAAATAAAAAAAAAGACAAATTTATTTACAGTAGATGAAGGCACAGGACTTTTAATTACTTCAATAACTAGCTTTATGGAATCTATCCTGTTATGTTGTCGGGACAGGTCTGCCGCTGCAGTGCGGCCTCCAACCGATAGATGGCGCTGTTGATATTTTGCAGCGCTGCAAATATGTGAGAGAAGTTCTAAGCTTATAATGTTAGCCTAACCCTTGAACTAACCCTAATCCACACCCTATCCTTAACCCCAACCTTTTACCTAAGCCTTGACTCTATGATATGGCACCGGAATATCAGTAGCGCCATCTAGCGGATGCTCACCACCACTGCTGCTGCCTTGTGTTGCGCCAGCATAACAGGATATGACCGTTTTATGACATACTTTGGTCCTTTAAGTGCTTTCATGATACTAACATTTGCCTTTTAGCAGATCTATTCCTGAACCCCCTCTGCTGTTGCATTCACTATTTATGGTTGGTTTAAATATTTTGTTCTTGTTTAGTCGTTCAGTTGTGTCTGACTCTCTGTGCCCCTTCACCACGGCAAGGTAGCGATCCAGAATGGGTTACATATTTTACAAAATAGTAATTTATCAGTTGGGTGGAAACATTTGTTTCCAGCCTTGCAATACTTTGAGTACTGTGTACTTGGAGTATCATTCTTACCCCACATGTGCACATGGCTGCCAGAAATCTCATTATGCAGCCAGTCAGCTGGTGGGAATGTGGTCAGACGGGTCCAGCAGGATTTGGGGGTGGCAAATAGGCTGACAACAAACTATGTTATTGCAACCACACCCCCCTTAAGACGAAGCCGGGCACGCCCTCATTAAAAGAGGTTGTGGCTCGTATCAGATCATCCAAAAAGTGAAATTGTTGAGAAAAAAAAACATTACCCATTCTCTGGAAAGGTTATGTATTTGGTATTTTATCAGGTTTAGATTATTATATTGCAGCAACACAAATGCTCATTATTATCCAGTCCGTGACCCTATGGACCTCAGCACGCCTGTGTCTCGTTGTGCTTATCCATATGGTTTTCATTACATTGATACTGGAGTGGGATTTCAGTTCCTTCTCCAGTGAATAGCGATTTGTCTGACCTCTCTGCTATGGATATAGCCCACAGCTTCATTGATGTACACAAGCACCTTCACCACGACAAGGTAGCGATCCAGAAGGGGGGTCATTAATATACACTACATTTAAAAAACGGCCATAACTTGTACTTTTACATCACTTAAAAGGCAAGCGTAATTACTTTTCATATTAAATCTATTTTTTAGTTCACGATCAATTAACATTAAAAATACCTGAAGCTTTAGCCAGAAAATATCATTTAAAAACACAATTTACCTCATTAATGGCCACGGCTATGCCCCTACCCACATCTCTCATTGTCCTGAACAAACATTTAAACTAACTGATGTTAGTTTAGTTTCTGCTGAACAACTTCCTGAGGTGGGAGGAGACTATGACTGCACCAGAAGTTTCTACCAGCTCAATGAGAATGTGGTGTTTCACCTGCCACTGCTTTCAACCTCCAAAAGATTATTAGTATACAATGACATAACAGACATAATCAGCTGACAAAAGAAAATGGATAAACGGATCTCTGCAGTAAAGAATAATTGGGTAGAAATATAAAAGCAAAAATATGTAACTGTCTACTAAGTTTAGGTATTCAAAAGACAAAAAAAAAAAAACATGAGCACAGGAACCCTTTAAGGTGATCCAGTGAGGGTTCATTTCACAACATAAATTAGATGTGTGTGTGTATATATTATATAGGATTCCCTGGTGGTCTAGTGGTTAGAATTCACTGCTTTCACCCCTGTGACCTGGGTTTGATTCCATTGGGGAACCAAGAGGTCACACCATCCTGAGGCCAAGCAGGGTTGGACCTGGTCATTACTTGGATGGAGACCACCTTGGAATACCAGGAGTTGTATGCTGTGGCCCACTGGAGAAGGAACTAGTAACCCACTCTAGTATCTCTGCCATGATTACCAAGTGGAAGGCCTTGGTGTGTTGTGGTCCATGAGGTTGTGGAGAGTTGGACACAGCTGAACGACACAAACACACACACACATAAATATGTATACTAAGAAATTCATTTAAAAAATGACGGGAATATAATTGTAAGCCTGGCAATGCTGTTTGCCACACAATATGAGGCTCATTGCAAACCTGTCCCCCCATGTACTTCAACTTTCCTGCTTTGCAATGATGACCTGCGGTGCTAATTGGGAGCCCCATGATGAGTGCCTTTGGCACTCATCGCATGGCTCGCAATGAGCGCCTTCAGGGCTCATTGCAAGGCTGTCCTCCTGTGTACTTTATAGCCCTCACGCTTGATCACCTTCGGCGCTCATTGTGAGCCACTCCCCCTTGTGTAGTTTAGGGGTCTAGCGATTAGTGTTATTGCCTTGTGGTAAGTGTTACTGCCTTAAGTAACTTAAGTAACTGCCTTTTTCTCGCTTAGGCGATTTTCCATTGTTGGCAAACTGCAAATATGCCTCAAATTAGCTTGGAACCTCACTAACAGGCTCTCTGGCTCTCCCCCTTTGCTGTGTGTGAATGTGTAAGTGAATTTGAGGCATATTGTGTTTTTTTGGTGGTCTTTCCAGTTGCGTAGTTTGGCAGTTTTCCGTGCTTCGGTCCTAAGTCGTACATGCCTTGCGTTGAGCGTCTGTGGCGCTCACCGCAAGACCTGCAATGATCGCCTTTGGCGCTTATTGCAGCCTAAGTCCCGCAGGCCCAATGAGTGCCTCAACTGCTCGCCTTGCTTTGCAAGGCTCACAGTTGCGGCCCTTGCTATGCAAGTGCCGAAATTATTAATCACAAGGCCTTCAATGAGCGCCTCAACTGCTCGCCCCCCTTTGCGCTTTGGAGCTCATTGCAGCCTATGTCCCGCGGGCCCAATGAGCGCCTCAACTGCTCATCTTGCTTTGCTGACTACTATTATAGTGATATATATATATATATATATATATATATATATATATATATAATATTTTACAGTCTACAGAATCATGGGTGTAGGAATGTAGGAACTGGGGGGGGGGGGGGGGACAAATCCCCCCTAGTGATGTGGCAATAAAACAATGGATTCCTCTACTCATAAACAGTGTCTTCAAAACATGTGATTTTCCTGAACTAGAGTGGTCCTTTAACAAGCAAGGTACCAATATCAAAAAGAAGACTGTGTCATCTTTTTAGTAACACAGGGTAGGTCACTGGAGTTCTCTGCACTACAGTAGTTTATGTAGGCAGGAATATGTTCTGGGCTGCAAATCACTGTCCTAATATTTACACATATTTCACAGGCTTGTCCTAATCTGTAATATCAATTATTGCTATGACCTGCAGTGTGTACATATCGTGCTAAACAAATACAAGAAGCTACACCTCGTTATTTGTACAAATATCAGTAAGTGGAGCTGGGAGTGTGGCAAAAATTATATAGTTACTGTGTTAATGAACGAGAACTTAAGACTTTTCAGACACCTGCGTCTCCTCTATGGAAATATCCCTGAAGGGTTTAAAGGGACTTGACTTGTCAGAACTGAATATAAATCTGGTCTGTGTGTTACATGCTCCGTCTTGTTCAGGTTTGCAAGAAACTGTGACTTTACTGCAAGTCTCAGACAGATCTGTCTGATATAATGTGTGAGGGTGCAAAGCATGGTCATGTATTAATGTTATGACAGTGGCATATTTCTGCACTTAAGGTCCAGGTCTTATTGTTTATTAGCCATTATGACATGTCTGACTCTCCATGACCCTATGGACCTCAGCACGCCAGGCACAGCCATTGCTCCTCTGAGATCCATCAATTTCTTGTTCATTGTTTCAATGATCTCATCTATCCATCTCCTCCTCTGTCATCCCCTTCTTTGTGTGCCTTCAATCTTTCCCAGCAACAGAGTCTTCTCTAGGAAATCCTGTCTTCTCCTGATATGGCCAAAATATTTGAGCTTCAGCCTCATGATCAAACCGTCCAATGAACAGTTTGAGTTAATTCATTGGATCTTCTTGCAGTCCAAGGGACTCTAAGCAGATTTTACCAACACCACAATTCTATGGCATTCAGACTGCTTTATGGTCCAGCTCTCACATGCATATGTTACTACTGGGAATAAAATATGTGGACCTTTGTTGATAATATAATATCACTTTTTACTAGCTTGTCCAAGCTTGCCATAGTTCTCCTGGCCTAGAGCAGTACAATTGCAAGAGGCAACAAGATGATGGTGTATAGCACCAGGCCCACTGCTACTTAAAAAAAAAAAAAGGAGTCTCTGGATTTATTTGGGGATGTTGTGGAGAAATACAAATAATCATACATTAATAATCAACAACTTGACCTATGCGTAGAGATTACAACTTAAGGGTGTTGTGCACAGATAATGGGACATATCCGGCATGGTTGATGCGTGCTAACTATATGTCACATATTTTATTGGATTTCAAAATATAAATAATATCTTACTGGTCTAGAAATCGGAGGTGGTGGAATGTACCATTTTCTAGCAGGTAATAATGGAATGTACCATTTTCTATATGTGGAACTACTATAAAACGTTATGATTTGTATATATTTTTTGTCAGCAGCAGACATTGTGTATGCTATTCTGTTGCTGATCCACGCGTGTCCAAATAAAGTGAAGAAAATCAGAGGCCTCTGTGTTTTGTTATCATGACTGGGTTTTGGAGTAGAATGTCGGTTTGTGGATATGTTTTTCTTCTACAGGGAGAGGGGCAAATAATGAATTTATAGAAAGGTGGTGTGATTACCAATGGGTGATTTGACTAGTTACATATATTTTTGTATATTTTATTTACTCATATACGATCCTACCTTGCATAGAGAAGTTTCAAGTAGGGCTCCAAATTATTTTGCATCGGGGCCTCCGCCACTGGATAGTGCAATCCAAGGTGTATATACAGACAGTATCTTTGTATATACAACAGCCAGGGCCGGATTAAGACCTTTAGAGGCCCAAAGCACTTAAAAGATTTTGGTGCCCCCATATATATATAATATAAAAATATATAAATAATGATATTAAACCTTTACAATGTGTATCATTAACCTCCATTATGACTATTTTTATTATTATTATTACTATTATTATATGTATGTCATTGTTTCATTTATTGTGGGAGCCTTTTTTTTGGAACCTGGTTCAGCTGCACCATTTGTAGTTTTGCACCATATGGTCCATGTAAATCCGACAATGGGAAATTTCTGTGATGCCCTCTTCCCTAAGCACATGCTTATTTTGCTTAATGGTTAATCCAGCCCCGATAATAGCACACATATTATCATGATTCGAGATGTAGGAGGATAGATATTATTAATCTTATGGGAATCATAGATCTATACTCCAACTGATACAAATAATGTATGTTAATACAGTAAAATAAAATAAAAACATTTGAGATGCCAAACCTTCAAATACTTCACTTTTACATGCAATTATTCTTATATATACAAGTATACTGTATATATTGCAGAACAGACACAATCCGAGAGACTTTGTCCTTTCTCTGGGAGACAAGTGGAGAGGACATGGGATTCCTCCATGACCCAAACATGGCCCATATGGTATATTAAACCATAATAATTAGACCACACAACATGCCGCAGAAAAACAGGCCACATTGTTTATTGGTAAACATAAATGACTTAGTAACCATAAATGATAACGATAAATAAATAAACAATTGAGATGAGGAGCCCGGTCAGAGACAGTACAACCTATGCTCTGAACCCGTGTCCAGGGCCTACTGGCCCAGCGACTCCCCTCACCATTTGCCGCTATAATATAATATATTCTCTGTTCACATAGGTGGTTGTTGGTTACTGTTTATGATCATTTTCATGTTTACTGTTAATGACCTAATACAACACAACATTATAATGCTCCCCTTATCAGTTTTATTTTTTATTGGGACTGGTGTGTGGGCACCTCACACATCGCTAGCTGGAGGCACAATGGCGCTGAAGTTGCCAAAGAGCCTTATAAACATCTGTACCCCAACTAGCCACTCCCTATTCCTATATTACTGGCCCTGCCAGGTCAAGGGGATGCTCCCAGCCAACCAAGTAGTCCTGGGTGGTGTACATAGCCCTCCATGTGGTACTGGTCTTTCAATGGTGGGTATTTGGGGGGTTATGAGAAACCAGGATCGTATGAACCAAAATAATTCTGGGGGGATACAGCTCACAGTGTACACAGACCACACAATAGTTTCTATACTCATACATACACACCTTGCATAATCTGGGGGGTTTTCTCCCCTCATGCCACCAGTTCCTACACTCATGTGAGCGACAGAGGGATTTTCTCTTAAAAAAGGAGTCATTCCTCAAAAGTTGTGATATGCAATGTATTATAGAGTTCCTTAAAGGGCCAGTTTAGATTGGGAAAACGTCATATGTTTGTAAAGTTTATAACAAATAACAATAGCAGCTATGTAAGCTATGGGCATAAAAGACATTTAGGTAAATTCTCCTCTAGCCCACTTTTTCCCGGAGGACAGAATAAATCTGGTATCCTCGAATACGAGAGCCCCCCCCCCCCCCCCCCCCCCCCCATACATATTCTCAGTTGTGACTCCAGGGTGTGTAGACATTCCTTACATATTCATTCTTTCTATTTTTGTCAAGGTTAATACAGCAAGGTGTGTGCATTTATATTTAGACACACATGTTGGTGGGTCCTTCTCTGTTCTATCTTCTCTTTAAATGATCTCATTATATACAGATGTCATTTATTTTATAAATGCAAAACTTGCAGCTCTAAAGAAAAGGCAGTTACAAGCCGTCATGGCTTTAAATGTTATCCTCTTATTTCTGGTAGCTGTTTTTGCGACTCTTTATGTCTTACATATCTGGCCATTTTACCATACCTTGCACTTATTTTTTTTTTGTGTGTGTTTTATTAGGATTCCAGAAAAGATCATAAACCTGTTCTTTAATTGTCTTTAAAGGGCCATTTAGCTCACTGCAAATGCTCTTTGTGGTGTGAAACAGCACAAGATTGTATATTAAAATCTATTTTTAATTACACTAATAAGAGCTAAAAGATCTAAAAATGTAATTCTATTTACAAACGCAGTCTGTTCTGCCTACTGGCAGTATCATGATTAATAACAGAGAGCCGGACCTGTGTGGTGTGGACAGTGATTGATAGAAACTTCACCCTGCACACATGAATGCACATAACTGACCTGTTTAGGTGACTCCAGCATTCCATGTACAGATAGATTTGTTGAGGGTGAACTATTGTTTTTTGCTCACTACACAGAGCTGCAGCCATGGGTCTGGAAGGGGGCGGTCAGTGACTCATATAAATATTCAATTAGCAGTTTTGTGCATATTTGACAGACTTCTTGCAATCACTCTTATACACTGCTGTATATACTGTACTTTGTGGGCTGGGCTGCAAAGGGAACCTTTATGTTCAAGTGTATTATTTGTACTGGGGACACTAAACAGTGATAATCTAATTCCCATCTACTCCTCATCAAATCACCAAAATATATTATACAATAAAGTGCAGTTTCACACCAAAGCCATCAAGCAACTGAATTTACTTATAAGAGATTAACCAAGCAGAGTAAATAACAGGGTCTTATTTAATTTTTTGCTAGAAAAAATGGCAAACTTTGTTTATTTAGACGTATTCTTTACGCTAGTGCAAGAGCTGTAAGCTTTTCATGTGTCGGTGGCTGAGTGTGCCAATCTGGATGAGTTAGTTCATTTTAAATGTCCTTAGTAAGACCTGTGCATTTTTTACTCACTGTGGAAAATTTCTTAGCATTCAGTGCATAATAACTAAAGGCCTATTTATACCCCAACCTTGTGCAACTCCTTTACATTCCCAAGGACAGTACTCTGATGTAACAATACTCAGACATGACTACACAACAGGACAATACATCAATTAGACTGAGATAATCCTTCTGATTGATTCACAGAGGTTGTACTAAAGTGATCGTCAGATACTAAGAACTTTATCCCTTCCGTTTCCAGTCTTCACACCTCAGAAAAAACAATTCCTCATCCTTAACAGTGTCTAATACCTTAAATCCTCTGACAGTGCATAAGACACATTTGACATCTAGCTGCCCATTTCTGTCTGTGTTAAACTGGGGAATAGTTTTTTTGCTTCATTGTTACACAGGGTGGTAGTTTATACCATGAAAGGGCCAATGTAATGCTTTACCTTATTATTATTATTATTTCCTTTACGTGTAACACGCCAACATAGAGCCCGATGTAAATCAAGTGCACTAAGTTAGTTAAACTACAACACGATGTATATATCTTTCTCCCCTACATTAGGGCACTCAGCTCACATCCATAAATCCTTGCCTTCTCAGTAAGAGTTTTCATTGTGGGAGGCACCCAAACCAAGCTTTATGGATGAGAATCCGCTCTAGGAGCCAATAGAAAATAGGAACGTCATTCCCTGGGGATTCCTTCTACTTAAATTCCCGCTGAAAGGAATCCCCAGGCTTCCCCTAACCCCCCTCAATGCCCTATCGCCCTGTCTACATAACCATGCCCCCATGGAAAAGAAGGTTAATACCTGCAAAGGGCTTCTTAAACAACACCCCCTTGCAATAAACCGGATCCCCTGGCACCTAACATTAACTACTCCATGGCTAGGGACTCCTGATTGGGACTCCCCAGCACCTAATAAGCCCCCCCTAACGGTTTAGATGCTGCGGGTCATATAAAGACCTGAGGCAGGGGTTAATTTGATGGGGCAGGTTCTTTAAGGACCTGCGCTGCGGGTGGGGTTTAAGTTTAGATGCCAGGGAGTCCAGATCACAACTCTTTGGCCATGGTCAGGTTAATTTTAGGTTCCAGGGAGTCCCGATCAGGACCCCCTGCAGCATGATGTTTAATTGTAGGAGCAAGGAGGGGTCTTTTAAGAACCCACTCTTACATGAATTTGGGTTTTAGGGGCCGGTGTAGTGGTTTTCAGATCATGTGATGTCTCTTTAACTGTTGTTGCTGCACCCAACAAAAACTTTTAAAGCCTTTATAAGTGGTCTTTGGTACCCCTAAAAATGTCTTAATTTTTGGGGAGTTAGGGGACTGCCCTAGTTTGCGAGTGAGGGGATAATTTATCAGTGGAGATTTTTACCTTGATTTTCGGCTTTGTTGTGAAGTTCACCTGTAGCAGTGACTTGTAGCAGTTCTCTCGCAATTTTTTTTGGGAAAGGGGATTAACATAGCTAGGTAGGGTTTACTGTGCTGCTACGGCACTCGTAATTGATTTTGCAGATTGACATGGTGCCCATATTCTGTAGTGCTCTACAGGGATAAGTTCAAGTCAAAAACAACAGTAACACAGGGCCCTGTCTTTGAGCTTAAAATCTAACATACATAGTGATTTCCCAAAAGCACTTAGCAAGATTGAAAACTTGCAGACTTATGCATTTTTCGGTATAAACAACTTTTCAATTTATTGGGCGAGAAAAGTTAAGAATTTATGAGAAAATGACCACTAAAAGTATTTGTTTTTCACTCATATTTACTGCAGTTCACCCCACCTTTTTTCAAACTGCATAAATCTGTTTTTAATAAACTTGTAGAGCTACTCTAATAGTTGTGCAAAATATACGCCTGAAATTGTTACAGTACAAAGCAATAATTTCTACACTAGAATAAATAAGTACGACAGTAGTGATATATACAGTAGGGGATAACTCCCAAGTACTTATCTACATCATCGGATAAATGTATCAGTCCTTGTACAATGTCAAAAAATAATAAAATAAGGGAACTTTATAAGAATTATTTAAAACATAAATATTGCCTCATATTAAAAAAATCACTTGTGGACTAATTAGATTAGAGGGTATTATTTAGCTATAATCAAGAATAATGTAATCACCATCAAGTACTAGAGATAGTTAAAGCTTATGGTGTAATTCCAACACAGGAAAAGTATTGAGTTTCCAATCTTGTAGGGTGCTTTGGAAAAAAGCACCTTCTACAAAAATTTTAAGCTCAAAACAGGGCCCTCCAATTTTTTGCAGTTTGTTAAAATTGTATTCTTCTTTGTGCTTATCCCCTGTACAGCGCTACGGAAAATGTTGGCGCTTTACAAATAAAGGTTATTAATAATAATAATAATAATAATAATAATTACAATACTTAATATACCCTATTATAATAAGAACAAATCCTCCCAAACAGTGGCTGAGCTCATAGGGGGCCACGGTGCAAAAATAAAATTTGCCAAAGCCCCATCCCCCATCTTCCCACCCAGCAAGGAGGGGCCTGGCTCAATTTTTTTGTTTGCACTTCCGGAACCGGTAAGAAGATCAAAAAACGTAATCAACAAATCAAAAAATAGTAAAACTCGAACAATTAGCACTTTAGTTGACACTATTCAATACTGTACTTTATGAGAATGAAAAGGTTATAAGTGTATTTTATGGTCTTGTACACAGAAGGTCCTCCACATGTGTACAAATGTAAAAAAATTGTGCAAATGCAAATATAAATTCAAGACAGCACTGTAAAGCACTGTAAATGATGGGGTACACAATGGGTGACATTAGGATTAAAGGGACAACATTTTCAAATTGGGACATCGCCACGATACAATACTTGATTTCACGTTTAAGTTATGTCCAAAGTCTGACAGGCTTAATTAACAAGTTACGGGCTTGGCGGTTATTCAAGGCCGTATGTCTTACTGTCAAAACGTAGCACTTCATAAGCAAATATAATAGACATCCAAATATAAAAGTGATGTCAGGTCTTAGAATTAATAGCACAACATTCTCAAACCCGCAAATCGACATAAATAACTACTTTATTGCATGTTAAATTTCCGTCATGAAATCCTACGGGCTTCAACCTCTAAGCCCTTCGGACTTTATGACGAAAATTTTACATGAAATAAACTTTATTTATTTGCCAATTTGAGAGTAGGGGCATTTTGTGCTATTAATTCTAAGAACTAAAATCACTTCTAATAAAAGTACAGGATGTCTTTTATATTTTGCTTAATTGGTGCTACGTTTTGTAAGTAAGAGCATTGCGGGACCTCTTTGGTGTAAGTAAGCTGCCGCTTGGTTTTAGCGATTTACAGGCTTGACGGCAGGGTGAGCATAGCATTTGAATAGCGATTTCGGATTTCTTGCGGCCGCGTAAGATCAAAGGCTTTGATGGAAGTAAGCTGCGATTGAGCTAATCGCAATGGGATCGCAGCTCGACGGTCGTAAATCGATCGGAAGCCCCAAATAGAATAGCTAAGTAACTTGCGGTCTCCCCTTGCGGCTACTTATTTCAAAAACTACTTATTTCTAAAGATGATGCCTTAATGTACATCCTTAATTGGTGGAATGCAATTAGAAGCTTCATATATATAGCCAAGAGACAGCATCAGCTGTGCCTGTCTTCAGTCATAGGATAAAGAGAATTATTAAAGGAGAAAGAGATAAAAATGAGGAGAGCAGAAATCATGGACATAAGTAAAAAATAATTTAAATGGGTGAGGAGGTGGAACATTTCTTAGTGGTCCTAAAACAGCATAAAACTGAGATACAGAATAAAGTCTGCTCAATGATGGTGTCATAATTATTGCTTTACCTGTACATATGTGACTCAACAGTTTACATACTCTGAATGACCCGATCTTATGCTATAATGGCAGTGTCATGCTGTATAATTTTGGAATGCACATTAAGTAAACTCATCCTTTCACTTTGTGTTTTTTAGGTTTGCGAGAAGCGGAAATACAAGAAGTGAACCAAACAATATCAAACTTCAAAGATGACATCGCTCCAGTCCAAAAAAGGTAAATTGTAGAGAAAGTTTGTTCAGACTTCAAAGTTTTTAGTTGCTTTCATTTTAACGCAAGTGAGAACGGTTTGGAAAGTTCTCTACGTGATGATGAGGTCTGATATAAACATCCAGATTTCCAGAAAATAGATCCAACTTGTTGCTTAGGAATTGATGTTATAATGACATGAAGTGCTTCCTGAAGGCAATCATAATTTCAAGTAAAATTATGTTACAATATATACCCATAAATATAGAAATATAGAAATTGGTAGTACGATGGGTTATTATCTACTAATAATTTAAAGTGAGCAAAGTGCAAGAGTCATTTATCCAGCTGTCCTAAAGGTGTAAAAAGAGAGACCGTTATGACCACTAGTCGATGTAGAAGACATGGATGGAAGAAGGGGGCAAGCTGCAAGTTCCTAAAACTTACAGAAGATGTTGTCTCATGGGCATTTTGGTCCTTTCCCTCTTCACCATCGCAAAATCTGACAGCTGCAGTTCCGCCTCCGGCCAAAAGATGGCGCTGTTGGTTTTAGCAAATAAGGCGCGCAGACAGAAGAGGCCTTGAGCTATGAGAGGCGCACCTGAGGCCCTGGGGGGCCGAGTTCTCATGCCGAACATAGCGATGGCCTTGCTGTCTATTCAAGTTGCGCCACATCGGAGGGGAGAATAGTTCTTTGCCTTTGCTGGACCTTGATGGTGCCCGAAAACTCACAGCGGATGGCCCCTGTAACTGCAGCTGTCATTGCTACAGAAAAGAGGGATAGATTTGTGCATCCCCCATACCCCATTTGCAGCTTCTCCTTTCAATATCTCAAATCATCCTTGTGTTTATGGTATAGGTATACTTACAGACAGAAATATTACTACATATAGTCATTTCTGGTCATATATACAAACATTTCAATAATCTGCACTGCATCTTAGGCAGCCTGCTGTGCCCTGAAAATGTGCCGCCCTAGGCCTTAGCTTTGTGGGCTCAGGCACAAACATACCCCTGCCTTGGCTATAACATGATCCAGGAAGTAGCTGTGCAGTGTTTAATACAGACATGAGTGTGAACATATAAAACCCTAATCAGAAATAATCTGCTGCCTCAGTCCCATTGGCTGACGAATTTGTTGAGGGAAGTCCTGACATTGTTATAAAGCTGCATTTTCAAGTAAAGTAATCCCTTGGAGCACTCTTTTTTTATTAGCTGCTATAAGACCGATCCATGAGTTTCTTCTTCTCAGACTATGATTGAAAACGTGTTCTGTTCACTTTTCCAAAAGTAAAATAATTAATTTATACTGGATATTTATTCCATATATAGTGTAGCGAGTCTTCTTAAAATGTTGGAGTTTTTACATTAATTAATATAAAAAGTGGGGATATGTGATATTAAATACAAAGCTTAATTTTTAGTTTAATATGACCTGTGTTTTCTACAGAGCTTATTTATCACATGGAGTAAAGATCAAAATGAGCACATACTGTTTATTACCCAGTTTAGCTCCACTATGTTTTCTGCAGTTTTTTTATATTGTATTCTTCCTTGTTCTTATCTCCTGTAGGGCGCTACAGAATATGTTGGCGCGTTACAAATACAATTAATAATAATAAACTGTATGCTGCTTAACCTCAAAATGTATTCCCTTTTTTTCTCTCAGGAGGTGGCACGGAGGGCGACAGGAAGACTATCCTGAAACAAATGAAAGTGAGAACTACCTTAAAGAAAGACAAGAGCTGGATCCATCAGCAAAGCTCAGAAGATGAGAAAGATGAGACACCCAGTCCTGTGTAAGAAAGTGCTAATATATAATAATAACCTGAGTGTGTTAATAACCGCTGTGACAGACATACACAGAGATGGATAGACACAGATAAGAGATAGATAAGAGATAGATACTGTCAACATCATTTCTCGGCTGGTCAGTGAATGCCAGGGATGTGTATAAGGGAATATATATATCACATACAGTATAATAGTTGTCAAACTGCGATTCGTCGTCACGCTTGCGAGGCTCGCACAGCGAGGCAAGCCGTTGAAGCACAGAAGTCTTCCGAGTTCGGGGCACTTAGCCGATGAGCGCCAAAGGCACTCATCGGCTGCGAGCCTCGCATAGCGAGGCGAACAGTTGAGGCATTAAAACTCGGAGGACTTAGGTGATGATCGGCCGAACGGCGCAAATCGAAAAACACCCAGGAACGTACAAGGTACAAAATGCTATTAGAAACGACGAAAAATGCTCGCAAGCCGCGTAACACATAGACAATCGCCGCCATTTTACAACACTAACTTGCAACTAATAATATTCCGAATCTAAAATGGAGCTTTACCCGACTAAACAAACGGTTTGCTCTCGCGCACGCAGCCTATTTATACTGCACACTTGGCGCATTGCTGACACTTTCTCATCAGAGCAGCAACAGTCCAAATGTACATTGTATGCTGCAGGAAAATAAAAAGAGATTGTTAGCTCTTCAGGATATTGATTGCTGGATAAATTAATTATAAGTAGGTAAAGTATATTAATTTATTAAGTAATTAATTCATTAATTATTGAAAAAAAATATATATATACTGTATATAAAAAAATAAAACAACGCTGAATAGCATATACACTGCCGTTACTTTATGAATACATTAATGCTTCGCACTTCCTAATACATTTATTCATTCCTAATTAATTATTAACGTACATTAATTTAATAAGTATTAATTAGTAATGGAAAATAAAAATGTATACTTTACACTGCACTAATTTTTTTTTACTTTTTACACTGCACTTATATATCTGGAGTACTGCTCATTGGCTGCCAGCGATAGCATTCTCAAAGCAGTTACATATTTTAATCACTTTATTATGCTCTGAGACCTGAAAACATTTTCTAATTTACACTGCACTAAAAAAGTTGTATATTTAACACTGTACTATATATCTGTCTTTGTGATGAGCGCCGAAGATATTCTTTTTGCAAAGCTCGAAACTTGAAGGACACGAGGGGAGAGGCTTGCAATGAGCTTCGAAGGTGCTCAGAGGAGCAAAAGTACACAAGAGGAGAGGCTCGCAATGAGTGCCGAAGGTGCTCAGAGGAGCAAATGTACACAAGAGGAGAGGCTCGCAATGAGCTTCGAAGGTGCTCAGAGGAGCAAAAGTACACAAGAGGAGAGGCTCGCAATGAGTGCCGAAGGTGCTCAGAGGAGCAAAAGTACACAAGAGTAGAGGCTCGCAATGAACCCAAAAGTCCTCAGAGTAGCAAAAGCTTTACATTGTGTGGCAAACAGCATTGCCATGGCTTCAAATGTTATTGCCCCGTCATTTTGGATGTATATATATATATATATATATATATATATATATATATATATATATATATCACACATATATAGTTGTGGTAATTACGAATTGTCGGTCACGACATGTTAAAAGTTACGGGCTTGCGCATGCGCAATAAGCGCCAAAGCCTACGAGGTTCATTGCGAGGCCCGCATGCATTTGCTGCAATGAGCGCCAAAGGAGGTCATTGCGTGCCTCGCAATTGTAATTGCAGGCCTTTTTTTTTTGTATGAGAAATAATTGATTTATAGTGTAGAAAAATTACATTAATTGTAGACAGTGTGAGATCGTTTTCTCCTTCTCTGTCCTGATATGAAGCAGAGGGCAGTGAGCCGTATGGGTATATAAACTGCAACCTATTGTGCTTTTGTTCCCATTGGTTTTTAATCTTAGGTTAATACAGGTTAATTGTTTTTATTTATTTAGGTCTCCACAACTGAAGTCCCTGGAGGGCAGAAAGTTCCTTTGGTCACCAACCACAGAATCCAAAACTGAGAGGTACTGACAGCTATTTCACTATTGGTAAAATCTGTGCCAGATATAGCACAGCTTAGTTGATATGTACCAACATTTTTATAAATTCAGAGAGTAATTATTTTTCCTAATGCTTCTCTTGCGCAAAATGTAATGTAATATAAGCCCTGGATTGAGGGTTATAGGGGATATAAAAGAAAAAGGGGTAAAATGAGTGAAAGGAGATAAATGAAGGGATATATAGGAGATATAGAGGGGGTGTTGGAAAGATAGAAAGGTGAGGGGGAGGGAGAGAGGGCGGATTGGAGTGAGAGATGGTAAGGAGAGGGGGAGGGGTGTATAGGAGAGATAGAGGGGAAGGAGAGAGGGGTATTTGGAGAGATGTAGAAGGAGAGAAGGGGGTGTTGGAAAGATAGAAAGGAGAGGGGGAGGGAGTGAGAGGTGGTAAGGAGAGGGGGAGGGGGTGTATAGGAGAGATAGAGGGGAAGGAGAGAGGGGTATTTGGAGAGATGTAGAGGAAGAGAAGGGGGTGTTGGAAAGATAGAAAGGAGAGGGGGAGGGAGTGAGAGGCAGTAAGGAGAGGGGAGGGAAATTGGGTGTATAGGAGAGATAGAGGGGAAGGAGAGAGGGGTTGGGGATAGATAGAGGTTGGTGTAGAAAAAAGGGGGAGAGAATGGGAGGGAAGAGAGATAGGAGAAAAGAGGGGGAGAGAAAAAGGGAAACAAGACAGAGGGCTGAAAAACCAAAGAGGGAGAGAGAGAGAGAGAGAGAGAGGTCTATGGGAAAGATAGAGGGGAAGGAAATATGGGTTGGGCGAGAGATGTGGGGTGTAGAGAATGGAAGGCAAGAGAAATAAGAGGAAAGAAGGGGTATTATTATTATTATTATCTTTATTTATATCGCGCCAACATATTCCGTAGCGCTGTACAGGGGGTTAGTACATGGCAAAAAACAAACTTAACACCTTAAAGAATGGAGGGCCCTGTTTTTGAGCATATAATCAAATGTACATAGTGCTTGTTTCCAACACACTGACACACAATTGAAAACTCGCAAACTTACAATCTAAGGGGAGAGAGAGGTCGAGAGAAATGGGTACAAGACAGAGAGCTGGAAAATCAAAGTGGGAGAGGGGAAATTGAGAGAGAGAGAGTGGAAAAAGTAAGGTAGAAAGAAATTTATTAGGAAATAAAGATAACCAGGAAATAATAAATCGCCCTGAAAAATTAAGTGTCTTTAAATATACAAAAGTTTGGGCTCATATGTACAGCGCCCTTTATTTAATTAAGGAAGTCATTATTTTTCCTTATTGTTCCTCTTGCACAATATTTAATACAATGCAAACATCACACGGAATATTAATCTAAGATAGAAAAAGGCGAAGCATTAAAAATACAGATGATACATGGGAAAGAAAACTAGAATGACAACCAATTAACACAATAAGTTAATAGCAATCAGGAATGAATAAAATTAGTAAAAGGAATTGAGAGATGAAAGTGTGGAATAATTTTGCTTCTGCCCAGTCATTTCTTGGTACCATAGGCCTGGTCTAGTTGACTTTTAGTAAATGCTTTTCAAGGTCCATAGATGATGTACAGATGCTTAAGCAGGTGATGGAGATCATTGTAGGTACAAGACGTTTTTGTTAATTGCTTTTATTGTCTAAGACAGACAATGTCTGGAAAACCAATTATTCTTAAAGGGAGGCTGACACCTTAATTAATTTTGATGTCCATCTGAAAATTACCTGAAGACCCCTTTCATGGTTGACTAATCACTCTCATATTTCCATAAAGGACAGCAGTATTATGTCTTGGTTAATTTTGCTAACCACACCTTTCTTCTTAGAAAGGAGAGGAAGGTTCAAACCCAGAAACAATCTACTTCAAAATAAAGCCAGTTCATCAGATTCACTAGATTCACAGTGTCTACCAAGAAGTCATGATTTACCCTTTCTCCCAAAAAACCTAGCATCTGAAAAGCTTTGTTTTGTTGTTGCAAGGAATTTTAGAAAAATGTTATTAGACCCACTCTTTCCAGACCAGCAAATTCAGTAAAAATGGTATTCACGCATAATTAGCAAATTAATGTGTTTTCAAAACTGTTTTTGATCTAATTCACTAATCAGAGACTTAAAAACCCCCACAGGGTGCATTAATTATTGAACCAGTAACTTTCATGATTTTTTATCTTCAAATATATATATATATAGATATATTGGATTATAGTTTTTATGCTGAATGCCAACCGAAAAACAGCTATAATTAAAAATCCTTTGAACTTGGTATGATACAGTAAAATTGTCATTTAAGTACTGGTGCTAAACTATATAAAGTAGGTAATATAAAATTATTTGAAATGATCATATCTTTTAAGAAAACATTACATTTTCCAAATGATGTAATGTTTGTATCATATGTAACAGGCTTAGCTGCTGTCTATTCTATAAAAATACAATTATAGATAATCTTCCCTTTGAAGACTATATTTGTATATAGAAAGTTCCATCTTGTCTGGCTTCAGCTTGTCCTGCTAGTTGGAGTCGTAGCAGTAAGCGATGGGAGGAGGGAAAATACTTTTGTTGGATTGACACCTACCCTCTACCTGCACATGCTTAAAAGTAGGAAGTTGCAATGATAACTGCAAGCCCTGCTGCATCCAAAAAGTAAATGTCCCTTTTCATACATGCAACAAATCTTTTTTGTTTGCTCTTTTACACTAGCTTTATGACATGTACCCTGCCTAATTATTCATATTTTTTTAAATATACGTATATTTTTTCAGCACACAGTGATTCTTTAACCAGTTAACTCTCTACATTACTTGATAAATATTTGCATTTTATGATGTTTTTTTTTTTTTTGCTAGGGATTCACCGACATTCAGAGCCAGAGAGGTCTCAACATCCTCATCACCTCCAGTTCAATCACTTAACAAGTAAGGCTGCTGATTTTATATGAGTTACATGCTTCCATTTTGATACCATAAATGGTTCATAGAAACTTAATACAGGTTAATGAGAAAAAAAGCAATAAATTAGGGTGGCTATGGATAACTTTTATGTCAAGTCTTCAGACACATATATTAAATTACAAAATCTAGGTCAATCTAGTCCAAATCAAGACATCCTGTTGGAGGGCTGGCAAACAAATCAAAACTATTTATATTATAGTCCCCTCCCCCTGCAGAGAACAAAACACCCTAAAAATCAGATATTTTTTATCCTAAAAATGTGATATTTGTCTAGATGTATGTATGAGCTTTACTCTAGGTAGTGCAGCATATTTATAATATAAAAGGAAGGAAGGAGAGAGAGAGAGAGAGGAAGGAGAGAGAGAGAGAGAGGAAGGAGAGAGAGAGAGAGGAAGGAGAGAGAGAGAGAGAGAGAGAGGAAGGAGAGAGAGAGAGAGAGGAAGGAGAGAGAGAGGAAGGAGAGAGAGAGAGGAAGGAGAGAGAGAGAGGGAGAGAGAGAGAGGAAGGAGAGAGAGAGAGAGGAAGGAGAGAGAGAGAGGAAGGAGAGAGAGAGAGGAAGGAGAGAGAGAGAGGAAGGAGAGAGAGAGAGGAAGGAGAGAGGAAGGAGAGAGGAAGGAGAGAGAGAGAGGAAGGAGAGAGAGAGAGGAAGGAGAGAGAGAGAGGAAGGAGAGAGAGAAAGAGAGGAAGGAGAGAGAGAAAGAGAGGAAGGAGAGAGAGAAAGAGAGGAAGGAGAGAGAGAGAGAGAGGAAGGAGAGAGAGAGAGAGGAAGGAGAGAGAGAGAGAGAGGAAGGAGAGAGAGAGAGAGAGGAAGGAGAGAGAGAGAGAGAGGAAGGAGAGAGAGAGAGAGGAAGGAGAGAGAGAGAGAGGAAGGAGAGAGAGAGAGAGGAAGGAGAGAGAGAGAGAGGAAGGAGAGAGAGAGAGAGGAAGGAGAGAGAGAGACAGAGGAAGGAGAGAGAGAGAGAGAGGAAGGAGAGAGAGAGAGAGAGAGGAAGGAGAGAGAGAGAGGAAGGAGAGAGGAAGGAGAGAGAGAGAGAGAGGAAGGAGAGAGAGAGAGAGAGAGAGAGAGAGAGAGAGGAAGGAGAGAGAGAGAGAGAGAGAGAGAGAGAGAGGAAGGAGAGAGGAAGGAGAGAGAGAGAGGAAGGAGAGAGAGAGAGAGAGGAAGGAGAGAGAGAGAGGAAGGAGAGAGAGAGAGGAAGGAGAGAGAGAGAGGAAGGAGAGAGAGAGAGGAAGGAGAGAGAGAGAGGAAGGAGAGAGAGAGAGGAAGGAGAGAGAGAGAGGGAGAGAGAGAGAGAGAGAGGAAGGAGAGAGAGAGAGGAAGGAGAGAGAGAGAGGAAGGAGAGAGAGAGAGGAAGGAGAGAGAGAGAGGAAGGAGAGAGGAAGGAGAGAGAGAGAGGAAGGAGAGAGGAAGGAGAGAGAGAGAGGAAGGAGAGAGGAAGGAGAGAGAGAAAGAGAGGAAGGAGAGAGAGAAAGAGAGGAAGGAGAGAGAGAAAGAGAGGAAGGAGAGAGAGAAAGAGAGGAAGGAGAGAGAGAAAGAGAGGAAGGAGAGAGAGAAAGAGAGGAAGGAGAGAGAGAAAGAGAGGAAGGAGAGAGAGAAAGAGAGGAAGGAGAGAGAGAGAGGAAGGAGAGAGAGAGAGAGGAAGGAGAGAGAGAGAGAGAGGAAGGAGAGAGAGAGAGAGAGGAAGGAGAGAGAGAGAGAGAGAGGAAGGAGAGAGAGAGAGAGAGGAAGGAGAGAGAGAGAGAGAGGAAGGAGAGAGAGAGAGAGGAAGGAGAGAGAGAGAGAGGAAGGAGAGAGAGAGAGAGGAAGGAGAGAGAGAGAGAGAGAGAGAGAGGAAGGAGAGAGAGAGACAGAGGAAGGAGAGAGAGAGACAGAGGAAGGAGAGAGAGAGAGAGAGGAAGGAGAGAGAGAGAGAGAGAGAGGAAGGAGAGAGAGAGAGGAAGGAGAGAGAGAGGAAGGAGAGAGAGAGGAAGGAGAGAGAGAGAGAGAGGAAGGAGAGAGAGAGAGAGAGAGAGAGAGAGAGAGGAAGGAGAGAGGAAGGAGAGAGGAAGGAGAGAGGAAGGAGAGAGGAAGGAGAGAGGAAGGAGAGAGAGAGAGGAAGGAGAGAGAGAGAGGAAGGAGAGAGAGAGAGGAAGGAGAGAGAGAGAGGAAGGAGAGAGAGAGAGGAAGGAGAGAGAGAGAGGAAGGAGAGAGAGAGAGAGAGGAAGGAGAGAGAGAGAGAGAGGAAGGAGAGAGAGAGAGAGAGGAAGGAGAGAGAGAGAGAGAGGAAGGAGAGAGAGAGGAAGGAGAGAGAGAGGAAGGAGAGAGAGAGGAAGGAGAGAGAGAGGAAGGAGAGAGAGAGGAAGGAGAGAGAGAGGAAGGAGAGAGAGAGGAAGGAGAGAGAGAGGAAGGAGAGAGAGAGGAAGGAGAGAGAGAGGAAGGAGAGAGAGAGGAAGGAGAGAGAGAGGAAGGAGAGAGGAGAGAGAGAGAGAGGAAGGAGAGAGAGAGAGAGAGGAAGGAGAGAGAGAGAGGAGCGAGAGAGGGAGGAAGGAGGGAGGGAGAGAGTAAGGAGGGATGGAGGAGAGAGCGGGAGAGAGGAAGGAAGGAGGGATGGAGGAGAGAGAGGAAGGAGAGATGGAGGAGAGAGAGGGAGAGAGATAGAGAGGGAGGGAGGAGAGAGAGGAAGGAGAGATGGAGGAGAGAGAGGGAGAGAGAGATAGGGAGGTAGGAGAGGGAGATAGAGAGGGAGGGAGGAGAGGGAGATAGAGAGGGAGGGAGGAGAGAGAGGGAGAGAGAGAGGGAGGGAGGAGAGAGAGGGAGAGAGATAGGGAGGGAGGAGAGAGAGGGAGAGAGATAGGGAGGGAGGAGAGAGAGGGAGAGAGATAGGGAGGGAGGAGAGAGAGGGAGAGAGATAGGGAGGGAGGAGAGAGAGGGAGAGAGATAGGGAGGGAGGAGAGAGAGGGAGAGAGATAGGGAGGGAGGAGAGAGAGGGAGAGAGATAGGGAGGGAGGAGAGAGAGGGAGAGAGATAGGGAGGGAGGAGAGAGAGGGAGAGAGATAGGGAGGGAGGAGAGAGAGGGAGAGAGAGAGGGAGGGAGGAGAGAGAGGGAGATAGAGAGGGAGGGAGGAGAGGGAGATAGAGAGGGAGGGAGGAGAGGGAGATAGAGAGGGAGGGAGGAGAGGGAGATAGAGAGAGAGGGAGGAGAGGGAGATAGAGAGGGGGAGGAGAGAGGGAGGGAGGAGAGAGGGAGGAGGAGGAGAGAGGGAGAGAGATAGGGAGGGAGGAGAGAGAGGGAGAGAGATAGGGAGGGAGGAGAGAGAGGGAGAGAGGGAGGGAGGAGAGGGAGATAGAGAGGGAGGGAGGAGAGGGAGATAGAGAGGGAGGGAGGGAGGAGAGGGAGATAGAGAGGGAGGGAGGAGAGGGAGATAGAGAGGGGGAGGAGAGAGGGAGGGAGGAGAGAGGGATGTGGGAGCAAAGGAGCAGGGAGAGAGGGAGGAGAGAGGGAGGAGGAGGAGAGAGGGAGAGAGATAGGGAGGGAGGAGAGAGAGGGAGAGAGATAGGGAGGGAGGAGAGGGAGATAGAGAGGGAGGGAGGAGAGGGAGATAGAGAGGGAGGGAGGAGAGGGAGATAGAGAGGGAGGGAGGAGAGGGAGATAGAGAGGGAGGGAGGAGAGGGAGATAGAGAGGGAGGGAGGAGAGGGAGATAGAGAGGGGGAGGAGAGAGGGAGGGAGGAGAGAGGGATGTGGGAGCAAAGGAGCAGGGAGAGAGGGAGGAGAGAGGGAGGAGGAGGAGAGAGGGAGGAGGAGGAGAGAGAGAGAAAGGAGGGAGGAGAGAGAGAGGAGGAAGGAGAGAGAGAGGAAGGAGAGAGAGAGAGGAAGGCTAGAGAGAGGAAGGCTAGATAATGGAAGGAGAAAGAGAGGTGGGAGAGAGGGAGCAGGGAAAAAGAGGGAGCAGGGAGAGAGGGAGGAGATAGGGAGGAGAGAGAGAGATGGAAGAGAGAGAGAGGGGAAGGAGAGAGGAAGGAGAGGGAATGGGAGGAGAGAGAGAGAGAGGAAGGAGGAGAGAGAGAGTGGAAGGAAAGAGAGAGGGAGGTAGGAGAGATGGAGCAGGGAGAGAGGGAGGAGGAGAGAGGAAGGAGAGGGAGTGGGAGGAGAGAGAGAGAGAGAGGAAGGAAAGAGAGAGGGAGGTAGGAGAGATGGAGCAGGGAAAGAGGGAGGAGAGAGAGGAAGGAAGGAGAGAGAGGAAGGAGAGAGAGGGAGGAGAGAGAGAGAATTTGCAATGATGATAACTGCATGCCCTGCTCCATACAAAAAGTAAATGTCCCTTTTCATTTATGCAACAAATCTTTTTTGTTTGCTCTTTTACACTAGCTTTATGACATGTACCCTGCATAAATATTCCAAATTTTTAAAATATACATATATTTTTTCAGCACACAGTGATTCTTTAACCAGTTAACTCTCTACATCACTTGATAAATATTTGCATTTCATGATGTGCTTTTTGTTTTTTTTTTGCTAGGGATTCATCGACATTCAGAGCCAGAGAGGTCTCAACATCCTCATCACCTCCAGTTCAATCCTTTAACAAGTAAGGCTGCTGATTTTATATAATGGCAGGCAAATCAAAACCATTCAGATTACAGTGTGTGTGTGTCCCGGAGAACAAAACATCGTACAAATCTGATATGTTTTATCCTAAATAATTTTTTGATATTTGACCTCTAGATGTATGTATGAACTTTACTCTAGGTACTGCAGCATATTTATAATATAAAAGTATTGTGTGCACTATAAAATATAACTTTTTTTTATACAGTTGATTGAATAACACATTTTGCAAAATGTCAGAATGAAAGAGAGGGAGAGGAGAGACAAGGGAGAAGAGAGAGAGGGAGGGGACAGGGGGAGGGGAGAGAGAGGAAGGAGGGATAGAGGAAGTTGAGAGAGAGGGAGAGAGAAGGGAGGGAGGGAGGAGTGAGGGAGGGAGGAGAGCGAGAGGGAGGAGGGAGGGAGGAGAGATGACCTCTAGATGTATGTATGAGCTTTACTCTAGGTAGTGCAGCATATTTATAATATAAAAGTATTGTGTGCACTATAAAATATAACTTTTTTTATACAGTTGATTGAATGGCACATTTTGCAAAAGGTCAGAATGAAAGAGAGGGAGAGGAGAGACAAGGGAGAAGAGAGAGTGGAAGTTGAGAGAGAGGGAGGAGAGAGAGAGAGGGAGGAGAGAGATGGAGGGGAGAGAGAAAGAATAGGAAGGAAAGAGAGAAGAGAGAGAAGGAGGAGTGAGAAAGAGAGGAGGGGGAGGAGAGACAGAAAAGAGAGAGAGAGATAGAGGAGCTTGCAAAAGATAATGATAAACTGCATAAATCACACAAGGTCAGTAGGGAGGAAGTTAGAGAGGACACATAAAACTATTTTCTACATTATAAAATACAACTTTTTTACACATACAGTACATTTTTTAGAAGATATATAGCCAATATGGTACAATTATTTGGGCTCAAAAGGGGAGCAGCTTGCAACAAAGCACAATAAACTGCACCAAAACACAAACGTTTTATAAATAAGAAAAAATCAAATATTGATGACGTTAGATAGAACTCATAAAAGTACTGTATATACCATAAAATATAACTTTTCCTCAGACAATTATTGAATACAAAGTTGTCCTTTCATGATCTTTGGACCATTTTTACAAAAACTGTTATTTGCTTTGTTCCAAAGGTAGTTTTCGGCAGGTATTCTTCTGTAACCAATAGTAAGTAATACACATCACTTTATTGCAAGCTACAGTATATTCAGTAGGATACACTTATGTGGTTCCAAAGTGACAAAGCACAATAGACTGCACCCAAACACACAAGAGATCTAACAGAGAGAAGAAGTAAGGTTGAAGGTGGAGAAGAATTGGAAATATTCTAATTGATAATCTATACTTTTCCCATATTGGGTTCAGAGAAGACGATACCTACATTATGATGTCCGCTTGAGATCTCCTATAACTGGTGTATTATTTTTTTGTTTTTTCAAGGCAAACTACAAATAATGGAAATGATACCCGCACATCATCTCCATCCCCACAATCTCCAACCACTGACACCAAGTAAGGGAATTCTTTCTATTCGGTATTAAACATAAAGAAAACTTTAGCCACTCTCATTCAGATATGTATAAGGAAGTTTGATGTCTCATCTGCTATTTTCTTTATTTTCCTGCTCAGGCCTCCTGCTTCGAGACAATCAACTGGATATATCATACGGTACGAGGGGAAACAACTAATGGAGCCTTGTACTCCTATATTTAAAATATAAACGTTGCAAAAAATACAGCCTTTGATTTATTACTATTTATATGTTATTATGCTGCAGTGAAATTTACCATTTTACTTTCTGCTGATCTACTTCCTGAGGTGGGAGGAGACACTGAATGCAGGGGAAGCTTCTGTCTGTATAATGGAAACGTAACAACTAAAATTGCAGGAACTTTCCATGGGACTAATGGAAAGCTCAATCATTCACAAACTTGTGCACCACTGAGAAAGTAGTAGACCGAATCCTCTTAGTTTACAAAGACACACCCTCCTGAGAAAAAAAATGGAATATCAATAGTGAAAACCTACTCATTTCGGAGGTCTTACCCCTCCCCATAACACTGATGGTATTTGTAATTTGGTAGGGACCTTGAGTTCTAAATAAGATTTGCTAGCCATACAAATATTCTGGTAAGAAAGCCTTAAATATAAAGGACACTGATTAATCAACTAAAATCTGCAGAATACGATTACAAAATCAGCAATTCAGCACTTCTCTAAAGTTAATATATGCTTTAGTTATCAACAGCCCGTCCTAGGGTTAATTCTGGTGCCTGAGACCTTATCTGCTGCACCTCAGAAATAAAGTAAGATGAGGAGAGCCTATCACTGGCTTCCTGTAGCCTCCAGAATAAAATTTAAAATCATGACCCTAACAGATAAAGCCCTCAGCAACAGTGCACCCCCTTACTTCTCTGGTCTCATCTCCAAATACTCCCTCAACCACCCCCTTCGTTCTGCTAATGACCTTCTTCTTTCCTCCTCTCTTATCACCTCCTCTCACTCCCGCCTTCTAAACTTTTCTCATGCTGCCCCTACTACCTGGAACTCCTTACCTCGCTCCACTAGATTATCCTCCTGCCTCAAATCCTTCAAAACTTCACAAAAAATGCATCTTAATGAAGCTTATCACCTGCTGCCTAAAGATGCTCAATGCATCTCTCAACCCTGTACCACACCCAATCCCTGGACACAAATATTTACTCCTTTTACCATAATAATGAAACCTCCATGATTCCAGGGATTGAGTAGAAGGCTATTCACTATATGACTTTGGAAAGGACATCATGATACAAAGGGGGATGTGATGGGAAGTCTACTATATCTGGGAACCAATTCTTTCTACATTAAATATATTTTAAATATACAATTTGGATGAGTGAGAATTATCTTCTAAATAACTAATATTGATTATGGTATAAAACAGGCAATATATTAGTGTATTCTCACATTTTTATTATTAGTAATAATGTTGTTAAAGAGATATGGAACATTTCTGGATTTTATTAGGTATGTAATACACAGATGTATTTATGTACAGTAGACCGGCACCCACAGGGATTGGTAGATGCCGGATAAATGTAGTTTCTGGTTGCTTGAGAGTTACATATAAAAGAGGCCCAGATTAGCTGCACATAGGATGCTCTGCTGAGTATATTTGTCAGTGAGGGCTGTTCTAGCAGCAGCAGCTTTCACTCCTCACTTACACACAGGTACGTTCGGCTTGAGGGTGCGCTGCTGTATCTGGGGGAATGTAACACCAACACTGCACTGGCTCAGTCACTCATGGCTGTCCTCTTCCAGGTAACAGAGCAAAACGGTGTATAAAATCTAGGTGCCTGTAAGCATTCTGTGGAATGACAACCTGGCTCCTGGTATTTGCAGAGCCCTGTAAAATTATATTTTATTTAAAGTACAGTATTCATTTTATTTTCTGGTTGCTTGAGTTCTGGTTAACTGAGAGTCTACTGTACTTTGTTTTATTAAGAAGTGCTAAAAGCTCTGTGTTTACTGCCTAAAATCAAACAAATAGTCCTGGTATGGATCCACCACTGCAGCATATGCAGACACAGACTCTGTACGGCTGAATGTACAGTGTAGTGTCCTAACAGCATGTTTTCTGAGACCAGGCCCTGATAGGCTAGGACACTACACTGCACATCAGGCTCTACAGTCTGTGTCTGCATACGCTGCAGTGGGCAGACCAATACAGGGACTATTTCTTTGATTTCAGGCAAATCCTAATAAAACAATGCACATAAAAGGAAATAAATACATAGGGATATTACATACCTAATAAAACCCATATCCCTTTAATTAATGCTGATAATTATATTGTTAAAGATAGCCAAGTAATACCAACCCTTGGTTTCTAGCTGTATGCAAATATCTATTGGAATATACATCAATCATTTGAAACCGCTGTGGTTGCAAAATTGGTTTTGATGTTATCTTTATAATTATATATTTATGTTATTAAGCTGCTAGACAATGCATTTGTTTGTCCTCGTCTTTTTCTTTTTGGAAATATAATTATTTTTAATAAAAAATATTTCAAAAAATGTTCTAGGGGTGAACCCCATGAGCATTGGCCGGTAACCAACCAGTTCCCTTGAGCAATGTTGAATTAATATATTAATATATTTAAGGTTATTCTTATTAGACATGTGTGCATAAACCTTTCAATTAATTTGTTCTCAGGGGTCAACCATTTAACACAACGTCCTCGACAAAACCCAATCAGTACTCCTACAATGGATACCAGAAAAGGTGAGTGTGATACATGTACTTCTAGGGAGTAAAGCGGACATGGTCATATATAGAGCAAGATACTCAGTCCTTGTGTACGTGGGAGCCTCTGCACCAGTTACTGTACACACCCATGGGTTATTAGTCACTAATTACCTTGTGAAACCACCACTGGAAGCTGCTCTTCTGGTTATATGAGAATACAGAGCAGCTTTATATGCAAAGACACAACCAAAGGATTTGGGGTAACATTTGCAGAAATGTGTACTTCCTTCTTTCTTTTTAAACTGTTTAACTCATTATAATTCTATTGCCCTTCTACATAGATTAAAGGGCCAGTGTAATGCCTTAGCAAGAGCAGCTAGTCATTTTAATTATGCATTTATTATTGTTTAAATGGTCTCTGTAGTCCAATTTCTAGTATTTAAAAGATCATATTTTAGACATTAGAAAAGTATTTGTGTATGAGAAATTGCTCTATAGAGTAGGAAAATGACATTAAATATAGTTAATTTGGGGTACCTGATAAGTTACATTAAACAGAGCAGTAGTGAGCCTTATCGATGTCTTAACTGCAACAAGTACTATTGTCCCCGTTGTTTAAATATAAATCAGATAAGAAAACACAATTAACCGGGCCTCGGAGTCCCTGTTTATACTTCATTTTAACTCACTGGTAAAATAAAGGCCCCCTTCTGGATCGCTACCATGTACCTAGTCAATGAAGCTGTGAACTATACCATAGAGGGTCCCCCAAGATGGGCAGGTCATAGCAGAGAGGTCAGACAAATGGCGGTCCACTGGAGAAGGAACTGGCAACCCACTCCAAGATAACCTTATGGATAGGCACAAGATGTGCATGGCGTGCTGTGGTGAATAGCGGCACAAAGAGGCCGATACACCTAAATAAAGGCAGATCAAACATATTGTTTTTTTTATATCCCTTTCTGATGTTTTAGTGTGTATTTTCTTCAGATGATATACAGTAATTATTTTTTTTATGGGGAAAAACCTTGTATATGCTTAGCTCTTTAAATGCATGATAGAAAGCAGTGGAATGCTACTTTGAAGGCTTAAATGTTAATCTGTTGAATGCCACAATGTTTTAGATTCACAAAGCTTTGTAGAGGCCTAGGTGTAATGTGTCTATCTCAATATCATCAGTTATTAAAGGTATATAGAAGTTTCATGGATTATGTATGCACCTGATAGAGTAAAATCAGTAGTGTTTTGCATGAAAAAAGTCCCAAATAGACTTTAATAAACTTACCCTAGAGTTTGCAAAAGTCTTCAGTTTTCTGACAGTTGATTTCGAGAAGAAATGCCCCTGAAAACCCAATATAAATTAGCATAAAACTCCTTATTCATTTGGCCAATCAGAGGCAGGTACAACTATGTTGCAATGTCTGGGGTTCAGACTATGCAGCAAATCATCGTGGGTTCTGTAGTCTTACGTTCTCACCATAAGGAAGCAAGGTAGCAGTGCTGCTCTTGCTCTCTGCACTGTGCTGTTGTTGGCTTGAAAGTTAGTATAGGGTTAACAATGTACTTGAATGCAGTGTTTCTATTGATTAGTACCAGGTGCCTATGTAAGCAGCTCTGGGGGTGTGGAAACTGATTTTTTTTTTATAAAATAAATCTGTATGTGTATAGAATGACTCAATGTAATGTGTGTGTTTGATATAAGCAGCTTGTATTAGATAAGGAAAAGGTACACACAGGGAAACTTCCATTTAACTGTCTATGGCACTCCGACTTTAGAGGATGGGTACTAGGGGGAGAGACAGAATGAGTAGTGGGAAGAGATAGAGCTGGGGAGCGAGGGTGAGTACTGATGGAAGGAGGGAGAGCTGGGGAGAGAGAGGGTGAGTACCGGAGGGACAGAGGTTGAGTACCGGGGAGGGTGAAATGGGGAGAGGGTGAGCACTGTGGAAAACAGGGTGAGTACTAAGGAGGGTGAATACTGGGGGTAGAGAGGGTGAATACTGGGGGGTGAGTAATTGGGGAGAGGGTGATTATTCAGGGTTAGAGAGCTGGAGAAGGAGGGGGAGGAGATGGTGAGTGCAGAGTGCTGTACTTCTGTGCTGGTGTGGATACGAGCACTTGTCAGCCATTGTTGCATGCACATGACGGCGCGCACATCTCATGCGCCCAAAAGTCGTGCTACCATCTGTCTACTCTTATGTTAGGGTTATATACCAATTAATATTTATTTAATACTCAAGACCTTTTTTTAATTTTGCAGCTATGTAACCCAGAACAAAAGTGCCAGCCTCCCACGGGTGCCAACTGCTACTGGATACAAAATGTCAACAGAGGAATACAAGAAACTGTAAGCACACAGGCACTTTGTTTTGTATTTACTGATGGGGAAATATGAAAGAAATGCAGTGCAATAAAATCATGTACAATGAAAAAAATATATATATATCACATATTATAAAGCGAGGGACGCAGTTCAGGCCGCAAATGCGGACCCTCGGGATGCGCGTTTTGTTACTTTGCCATGGCGTTGTTCAGAGCTATGCCGATATAATGCCCCGTATATTTGCAGTTTTGCACATATGGTCCATGGTACATCCTGCAATGGAAACTCTCTGTAGTGCCCCTTTTCCCTTGATGCCCTAAGCACGTGCTTATTTTGCTTAATGGTTAATCTAGCCCTGGAGTAAATACATTCTATTTATGTTCATTAAATGTTGACTTTCTAGTAGAATATTGAGGGTTTGTCCATTTAAATAATCACCTTGATGGTCATACAGTAAAGGATAATTTGTTTAGTTAATAACTGATTAGCAATAAAATCATTATTTGAATAACAAAAATTCAATATTACTTTTAAAACTCATATTTATAATTGCAGATTCAGGCAGTCCTGCTTGTCATTATTATGATTCCAGAGGTGAGAGCAGATCTGCCCTGGAGGCTATTTTGATAGGAGTTTTTAGGGCATTTTAGGCAGATCAGCTCCCAGTGTAGGGAAGCTGTAAGGAAGATCTTCTTAAAGTTGCACAGCTCATGTACAAATTTAAGTTTTAAAAACAATACCAAGCTGTTTTCTTTAATTACTGATTTTATTGCTATTTGGCTACTAAATAAACCAAAGGAAACCCTGTTATCTGAGTGCTACTTGGGTCCTTTAATATTTATTTTGCCCTTTTATGAACAAAATAATTTAAAAGCTGTACTGAGATGGGATCCTCTCACGTTACCCTACTGGACAGGTTTATTATATTTGCCATTTATCTTATGCTATAACAGATTATCACATTCTTTCAGTTGACTCTATTAGTATAATTAATATTATTAATTAAAAAAGCATCAACGTGGGATGATGAGTGGATATAAGGAAATAAATGTGGTAAGTGGGATTAGACAGAGGGGGACAGATAGAAGGAGAGATATGTGGAGTCTGGGCAGAAAGGGAGACAGGGTTTGGAGAGAAAGCTGATGAAAGAGAGATGGTAAGTGGAGTCAATGGGAGGGTGTTGGATCAATTATCAATTAATATTTGATCTGCGTATTGCAAAGATCAGGAAATATGAAAAGGTTGAACTTGATGGACTAAAATACAGCAATTTATCTCTCTCTTTCCTCCTGATTTAGAGCCCCATTCAATACCAGGAAAACCTCATTAGGAGACCTGTCAGATGATGAGACGCCCGTTTCCTCCGAGGAACACGCCAAGAGGTAAAAATAAACACCAGTCCTAGTTCTTTTGCTGTCACTCAAGCTCAGCCATAAGGTTGGATCAGTTCAGAAGATGTTCAGACTTGTATAACCTGCCCCAAATCGTCTTTCAAACCCTGAATTAAGCTATATTATACATGGTAATTCTACTTTAAAGGAACACTGTATTCCTATTTTTGAAGAGCTCTTTTGAATAGCTACTCTAGAAAGTACGTCCAAAAAATAATACAGCTTCTAATGTATTACCTCCTCTGAATTATGTTGCTGTACCATTTACCTTTTTTTTTTTTGATCTTTTGTTTTTGTTAAGGTGGAAGAAGACAGGGCTGAGCAATGGGAATGTGGCAGCTAATATACTGTATATATATATATATATATATATATATATATATATATATATATTTTTTTTATTTTTTTTATAAGCAGTTACTAAGAAAATCTTCAAAACATCTCATTAAATACTTCAGTCATATAAAAAGCATTTCAATAAATCCTTTATTGTTCTTTGAACGCATCTTTATAAGAATTTCAGAAGACCCACCCTTAAAAAGCCCATTCATGTTATATAGATAAACATCTCCCACACCTGCCTATTCTACACATGTCAGTGCAGTTGACAGACAACATTGTATGATCATGTAGCTTGTGACTCCCACATTAGGTCCTCCCATGCCAGCTTTGTGTAGTTGAACAGGTGGCGATAAAACATAATGTGGTTGGATCTTTTTTTATAGTGTGTGGGTTAATGAGCTTGTCCAACTAGTTTAGGTTTTAACCCCAACCATCAAGATGTTGTATTATTTTCTTGTTGATATCAAACAGTAATTATAAACTAGGCTCTTGTTCAAGCCTGTAGACCTTAAGCTGGACCACAAACCTTTATGTTCTGCTGCAGTCTCTGAGTAGCCAAGAATAACCAACAATTCCAGAGCCTGGATTTAAACCTTCTACCCACAGGCCAATGTGTCTGAACCGTAGCTTCCACACTTTGGGCCTCATTCAATTGCGATTTTGCCAATTGAATAGGCCTCTAAATAAGCACATAGCATATTTTTTTAAAGAAGTTTTTAGTTAGTGAACTTCTATCTAAAAGCAACGTCTTTTCTAACTAATAATTTCTTTAAAAAAGTATGCTATGTGCTTATTTAGAGCCCTATTCAATTGGCCAAATCGCAATTGAATGAGGCCCTTTGCATGCTGACCCTGGTTGTATTTGCTGGTTATAGTTTCCAGTCTCTTTGTGTAGACTCCAATGTAATGGTCTTGACTCCTACTCATCTACTCAACTTACATCCATTTACTAAACTCATGCCTCTGTCGCTATACTATACCCTTGTATCTCCTTAAGTACTAATTTCCAAATGTTTGTGAGCATACCTCCTTGTCCCTGGCTTCCACCAATTATGTCTAAACAAGGACTCGCTAACCATTGACTTTTAGAAATTTCGCCAAAGGTCTTTTTGTTGATGGACTAAGCCACTGACTCATAGGTGATTTATTGCCTCCCAGGATAAAGTCAAACCCAATCCATCCTTGTGGTCTTCTACACAAGAAAATTGTCCCATCTTGTTTGTGACTTTCAAGATGAATATAAAAACATCAAGATACACGTATGTTACAATTACTCAGGACTGTGGAGACAAATTTACTGGGCAGCAGATCATACAAAAATGCTCTAAAACTGATTATAACAGTTAATGCAATACCAGATACCTCCATTGACTGCAGTATCTTCCATTTAATAGTTAAATTTTAACAAAAATAATTTGTACATGTTGCAAAGCTGGGAGGTGAAGTGGGCTTGGGCCGCAGAAAGAAATGAAGTAGGTGGGGTACCTATGAAATAAAAAAGTCTACATGCGTAATTGTCATGTACTTATGCTCCAGGCCCTGTTTTGTGTGTAGTTCTCTTTGGTGTAAACTGTTCCTCCTGAACAAGCACATACTTCTGTTTAAATGAAGGTAAACTGCACATTATAATTATTAATAAAGTGCCAACTTGCTATACATTTCTAATTTTTTTATGCTCTCTAAGATAAGGGTAGGAAACCAGGAGACTCAACGCCTAATACAGCTCTCTGCATATGTGGCGCAATACATTTTCACCTTGGTGTGGTTATCACTTATATGCTCAAAATGGTATTTTGTGGGTCATTGTCACCGAAACTGCATCTCTAATCCATTAAACACCACCAATGTTTTATCCATATTTTCTGTCTGCTTTTCAAAATGTACACATATTTTTAACCAAATATTTTCTTTTTGTCAGAACTGAAGTAGCCAGCAATATTGTAAAGAACGCGGCTGTGAACCAACAATCATATGTGTTTTCAGCAAAAAGAAAAAGTGGGTAAGTAAAAATGGGAAAACAAGGAACAAGCATTAAGTAGCCCAAACAAATGTATGTATATGGTCAATTTTCACATAAAGTGTAGTTTTGGAGCACTGTTGTAGCAATAATATTTAACAATGTACAATATTACTGATTAAAGAACCGCTGAAGCTCAATAAATACAATTTCAGTTGAAGGACTTGTCTTAATAATAGGCAAAAAGTAAAAAGTATTTATGATGGGCAAAAATAAAAATAAATATTTTTTTAAATTTTATTAACTTGTAGTATTATGTTTTAAAATAGAAATCCATTTTTCCCCCTCTGAATTGTAACTTGGGAGGATTATTTGGAGACAGATATCCATTCAATTCTACCTCTTCCCTCTTCCATCTCCATTAACACCATTGGAAGTAATTTACATTATACACCCCGAAATAGATAAGGTAGAGTGGGGGAAATGGGGTATTGATAAAATTAAGGATTTAATCAGAAATGAGGGCTTTATTAAATTTGAGGAACTGAGGAGAGTGAAAGAGGTCCCACTATCAATGTGGCTGCAATTTATGACCCTTAAGAAGACATTAACATAAGAAGGTTTTGATGTAAGATCAGTCAGGGATTTGACACCTCTCGAAAAATTCTTGTCATTAAGTACAAGTAATAAGAGTTCAGTGTCGAAATGCTTAAAAATTTTAGATCAGATTTAAAATCTGTAGCCATGGAAAGCTGGGAAACTGATTTTAGAATTAAGAAAAATCTGGGGGATTGGGGAAAAGCGTATCAGCTAACAAAAGATAACTTGATTTGTACAACTTACAGAGAAATCCCCTTTAAAATTACACAAAAATGGTACATAGTTCCAGAGCTTCTGTCTAAAATAGATCCAAGCAAATATAGTGAGCTGTGTTGGAGAGGGTGCTCGGAAATAGGCACCCAAAGCCACATGTGGTGGAAATGTGTTAAGATCAAAGGGCTTTGGGAAAGGTGTGTCACCAAGTTGGTGGGTATGGGATGCAAGGAAGTTACCTTAAACCCAGAAGCTTTTATATTACATATTTTTCCAAGGGAATGGTCTAGAGAAACAATAGGGATAGTGGTGCAGGTTCTCATGGTAATTAAATGGTGGATTGTACGGAGATGGAGAAGTGGGGAATTGCCTAAATGGAATGAGATTTGTAGTACTATGGAAAGGAATAAACAGTATGAAATGGAATATTTAAGTTTTGATTCCAAGTTAAGATTATCAGTGGTTAAGAAATGGGCAAGATGGGACGAAGAAATGTTTGCCGGGCCTTTTTGTTAATAGATATCTTTTTTTTTGTTCTTGTTGCCTTTAGCGATGTTACTTTAATTATATAATAGGTTTCAGGTATTGCCTCCTTCTGCAAATAATGAGAATATTGCCAAGGGGTGGGTGGGGGGTATGTAGGTGGGTGACTGTGTATGATTTAGATGTAAGTATTGTTTTACTGTATGTATTTTGTTTTGGTTGTCTGTTTCTAAAAACAATAAAAATTAAAATATGAAAAAAAAGAAAAAAATAATTCTACTGAAAGAGTTTCCAACTTATAATAGGATCAAATGGATCCATTAGGGAATTACGCAGTAAGACCACACACCACATAAAAAATTATATGTTTTATACATTTTGTTTTCTAAAAATATTTAGCCAAATACAAGACTAGTCATTCAAAATATTGTATTAGAAATATGGGAATTCAGTGTTTCTTAAATGGGCGACTGTAGTTGAGGCAAACTTCACACGTTTGTGAAGAACAGCTGTGTAGGCCATGAAAACCATTTTTTAAGAAAATCTTAATTGAAGATATGCTTTGTTTTTAGAAAATGTCCATCTTGTCTCAGTTGAGTACTTCCTAATATGTTGGAGCATGAAGCCATAATCATATCAATCACAGTATATTACTAATGGAAACATGGTGCTCAAATCTTTAATTATCTTCTTCTGTAAATATTTTCAGAGTTGAAACCTTGGAGTCTCCTAATCCATTCCTAGCAAAACGGTGAGTTGATGAATTTACAAAATACAAAAAAATATCTAGGGACTGTATGCGTTGCAGAGAAAAAATGTAATTACTATATGACTTTGAACATCCAGATTTTCTGCCATAGATTTTAAATGTACTAAAGAAATGTGTTTTATTTGAAAACAAGTACTGTCATGTCTAATACTGTCATGTTTCAATAACTGAACAAAAATAGCTTTTGCAGGTATCAGGACTGCCCTATGACAAATATGGAATTTGAAAGTGCCTGTAGTAGTCAACCCATCTAGATGGAGTAATACATTTCTTCATAGAACTCAATAACTCAGCTGGTGCAATGTCCAGACATATCTGAGTTTGCCAGAGGGAGGTCCTGATATCTATAAAAACTAATTTTTCTAAGGTTTAAAGTTTTGTTTTTTAACCATGTCAGCTTTCATTTTAGAGCAACAAGCCATGGTGATTATTAAAACATGTTATTTTAATGTATATGATAGATGGTTTGAAAGTCATATGTCCTCTTTAATACACCATCTGCAGCATTTTTAAAAAGACCATGCAAGGAATCTCAAACAATTTTATTATTATAATGCAAATACAAATAACAGTTTGTGCTCTTTCTAAAAAGGGTGGACATTGAAGACGAAGAAGACAGGGGGAATAAGAAAAGTCAAACGCTGCCCAAATCTCTTTCATCGTATCTCCTCGATGATGCCAATAAGTAATTATTTCATTCTTTACCTTTCTCACAGTTACAGCTACATGGCTCCTTTAAGAAATCTTGCGAGTGAACATTTCATGTAGGGAGTTACGTAGCTATTATATTCCTCCCGCAGCAAACCCTTAAAAGTGATCTCTACATTGAACTGTTCCTTGCTGCTACTGGAGATTTTACCTAAAGAGCTTACTGCCAATCTTAAGTGTTCTCTAAAGGCTCTTTGTGTTCTCACAATGAGACAAATCATTACATGTAAACTCAACCTCCCGCAAGACAATTACGAGACATTTAAGAAGGTATGAGTGTCCCAGAAGAAGAAAAAATTAAACCTAATCGACTCTAATACAATACAATTTAAGCATACGTGTCCTAAAGCACAAAATAAGTAATTATAATGGTTAATCATGCCATATAAAACAATACTAAAAGCAGAATCAAATAAATGGCAAATACCTTCACATACAATTAAACACTGACACATAAATAATGCTGTCACACGTTGTTAATACAGAGCCACAGGAGTTAACACCTACCCACATGCCCTTTAAATGCATTTACAACCCCCCTCAACAATAATCCTGTCTTACCATTTAATGTGTATCCTCAGACATTAAATACCATGTAATAATTCTGAAATTAATATATAATTTGACGTGTGCAAATTTCAATAATAATAAACCTCAATGTGTTGTCAATATTCGAGTATTGCATTGTTGCATCTTTACAGATGTTCTTTAACTTTACTGGGGTTGCTATGTGGGTTATTTGGCTCTGACTCGCAACTTCACACTCGCAGCTGCTTACCTAATACATAAGGACCCTTGCAAACCTGTTAAGCTACTTCCCTAATGGTACAAACCCCCTGGATCAGTAAGGTCTAATGAAGTCGCTACATACATTTTCTTGTATGACCACAGTTTGCCTAGGTAGAGTATCTACTGGAGCCATGTAATCGATCCCATAGTATGTAAGCTCACACAAGTGCAAGGCTATCAACATCTTCTGCACCTTGATGGATTTCACTTCTACTCCTGTTAGTGTTATGGAATATATCATTGCTTTATAAATAAATAATGATATTAATTATTATTTATATGGACAGATTTTGTTATTTAATGGTCTTAATATCTTTGTATATACACATATGAGAGCAACTCATCTCAGCCATTGGCCACCTGGTTTGGTGAGCCGTCATAGAATGTCTCCATCTGTAGCTACATGCTATCCTGATTATTTGTACTTAATATCTCTTTTAATTCATTATGTTCTTTTATTCAGAAATGATAAAACTACAAGTGAGATAAATAAACCTTACTCTACTGACAGAAGATCCACCTCCACCACTACAGTCACAGGAAGAGACAGGTAAACGAGACACACAAGACTTGGAGATTTTAGTAGACAATGAGGAAAATGGTTTGATATCATGATGTGAGGGTCACTGATTTCAACTGCTTCCAGTATAATGTTTAAAATTATTTTTATGGTATTATAAGGATTTTGTATGGGAGATATGATGGGGAAGACGTGTTTCAATAGGCAAACTAGGCCATACACAAGGGCGAGCCATTTCACAGGTGTGCCTATCTGGCTGCTCCTTCTTGATTCATAATCCGGATGCTCCCAAACTGGGGTACACACTGGGGAAATTGTACCTCTTATACAGAATAATATGTCCCAAATCATGTGAAGTGATTTGTGTGGTGAGATCACAGGACAGATGTGGGAGATATTACCTGCCCACCACTATTATTGGTATATAAAATTACACTTTATATAGCAAATACTTTCCTTTGGTGGGCAGGTTACAGGAAAGATATGTGGCAGGCAGATAGCGCTAATGATGGGGGACGGGGGAGAGACTTAGGAAATTTTACATACATGCACCAGAGATTTAAATATGGGTGTAGGGAAATTGGTGTGCATTAAATGGGGGATATTATGGTGGAGTGATTGAGAAGGGTAGGGATGTGTAAATGGCCTCATGGAAGGGGATGTGATGTGTAAAGGGCATGATGGAAGAAGAACATATATCTCCTGCTTCCTCTACACCAGTGTTTCTCAACTCTGTTTACATTCAGTTGGCAATCAGAATTACTGAGTCACTGTGCCCTAGCAAGGATATACCTAAAACCTGGCCTGTTAGTGGTACCTGATGGAGTTGAGAAACACTACTTACTGGATAGTGGCTACAAGGGAAGCTACTGAAAGCCTTTAGATGGCCATTACAACTCCTCTAGGATCACCATATTAAGACATATATGTGAATTGTGCAGCTGTAGCAGATAACTACTGTGATCTTTATTTAATGACCAGCAACATGAATGCATATAAAAGTTAATACATTAAAGGCTGTATATTTTTATTTTCCAGTTAACATTTTGCCAATTGTGTTTACTTTTCTTCCAAATAGTATTCTTGTAATTTATGACGATCATGGTGCTATAAATGATGTAGGCACAAGGCTTTGTTTTATGATATTACATTATGTTTTTCACAACTTAGGGCTAGCCTCTCCATTGCTTGTTGGACATCTCAAACATTATGAGTGCAACATACTTCAGGTTACACCAAATCCATATTCTATTAGAACTTTACGTCTAGCTCGCAATTTAGTCAGACCACGAGTTTCAATTTTCTGAATCAAATATTATGTTTAGTAAACAGGACTCACAAAGGGTTTAAATGGCAGTTCTGATAGCAGTAGCAGCAATTAAACACACATTACTGTACTTTAAAAGACCGGGAAAGCATCTCAAACTCAAAAAAATATTATTTTTAACTGTTATTTATGTGTAATATTGATCCCCTAGTCAAGGGGTTAATACATAACATGAAACCCTCATGGACTAAACCAGATGCTCTAATGCACTGTCTAGAGTGCTAGCCCGATGGGCAAACATTACTTATTGGCTCTCATTAATGCTTAGTCTCCAATTGCAGGTTACATCTAACTTCTGTTATTTACTGACATCATGATGACTTTCTCATTTTCTGTTGGCTGTGTTTAAGATCTAAATTACGGACTTGGTTAAATATTGCCAGCATATATAAACTTACGAGGCTGGTTTACGTATGGAGGCTGAGAGACTTAAGTTGTGGGTTAGACACCACACTCCATTCCATCACTGACCCAGAAACAGGATGTTGCATCAAAGTATGCAACCATAGCTCTCCAGAAATGCCCCTCTCACACAACTTCTATGAATCATGAATCCCTCCAGAGGCATCAACATTTTTTTTTTTTAATTAAAAGCTAACTGAATTACTTTTTCCTGCTTAATTATGCTCTTAGGCTCAAAGTTTTAAAACAAATATTTTTTTTCATTGTGTAGTGGTCCTTTAGTAAATTTTTGTCTGCTCAAAATCTCAAAAAAACAATGTTTGCACTGCACTCTGGGAAACAATGTTTGCACTGCACTCTGGGAAACTGGGTAGTGACATGCAAATGAGTTCACAATATGATGGCACAATATATGGCCCCTTTATAACTCATACCTGCTATTATAACACAGGATGAATATTCATGAGTCAGATAATCTACCCATATTTATTATCGGTTATTGTTTTTATTTTGGTTTCTATTGGTTAAACAAATAAAATTATATTTTTACAGTGGAAGAAAACCTTCAGACGTCCCCAAACTGACATCTTCCTCAACGACCTGCATCACTGAGTCAGTTGTTAAACCTCTGCCAGGGAAGATCTCTGTGGTCAGAAATGAGAGGTGGGTCATACATTAGGGTCATTCATTATAATGTTTGTTGGATGATTACATTTAGAAGAGCCACAAACTAGATTTTATTTTACATAACAAATAAGGCACATATGAAAAAAAAATTACTTAATGGTCTACTGTAATTTAGGAAAAAACTCACATGTTTATGAAACATTCAACAATCCAACAACATTGTTGTTGTTCAGTGATTCAGTCATGTCCGACTTTCCGCTACCCCATGCCAGGCACATTTATTACTCACTGCCCCTCTGAGCTCCATCAAGTTCATGTTCATTTCTTCAATCACCTTATCTATGAATGCCTCTGTCGTCCCCTTCTTCGTGTGCCTTAAATATTTCCCAGCCTCAGAGTCTTCTCTAGTGAATCCTGTCTTCTTATGATACAGCCCAAATTTTGGAGCTTCAGCCTCATGATCAAACCTTCTAGTGAACAGTTTGTCTTGATTTCCTGTAGTATTGATTGGTTGGATTTTCCTGCAGTCCAAGGGACTCTAAACAGTTTTCTCCAACACCACAAATCAACTGCATCATTTCTACGGCGCTCAGGCTTCTTTATGGTCCAGCTCTCACATCCGTATGTTACTACTGGGAATCCCAGAGTTCTGGACCTTTGTTGATAGTATAATATCTTTACTTTTTACTAGCTTGTCCAAGCTTGCCGTAGCTTTCCTTCGCAGAAGCAAACAATATTGGCATGAGTGTAAGCCACGAACATGAAGCATTTTTTAAGACAATCTTAACTTGTAAGACATTGTTTTGTTTTGAAAGTTTGTTTTGTTTTCCCTCAAGAATTCCTGCTAGTTTGGAGCTTGAGAGGTTGTGGTTTCCTTATCTATCAGTAGAGCTAGGAGAGGAAAAAAGGGGGATTTGTTAAATCAGCTAATCACCACATATGCTCAGAGCATACAGCTTGCAACAATAACTGCAAGCCTTGTCCAGAAGAAATGTAAGTGATCCTCACAAACTAATAACTTTATGTCAATGAAACGTATTTTAACAGCAAGAATATTTATTTTTAAATGTAGTTTTAAAACCAGTATTATATTTATATATGTGTGTAATATAAATGTTCCAATTTAACTTAACAAATCCACTATTCTTTTGGGAAAAAACTTGTCAGGACAGGATAAATCTGTTCTATAATATCGGGGTATAAATATAAATAGTAAGAAGCATAATTACAGTTTTTCTTCTGTCTAACAGAGAGGAAGTTAAGAACGAAGAAAATGACCATAAGAAGAGTGAATCGCTCCCGAAATCTCTGGCTCATTATCTTTATGAAGATGCAAACAGGTAATTTAATGGGACCTGAACTCTTGGATACTACTCTGCACAATCACATAGAGAAGTCAAAAAAGTGGGGAAGCTTTAAAAAAACAAACAAAAAAAACTATTTTTAAATGGTGCAGTGTTAGGTTTTAAAGCCCCCAAACTGACTGTTATCTATTGTTAAGGAGCACCGGATGATATATAAAACTTATGGGGACACACTATCAGGTCCTTCCTCTACAGTTCCTTGCAAAAGTATTCACCCCCTTGGCATTTTTTGTGTTTTGTTGCCTCACATCCTGGAATTAACATGGATTGTTTGAGGATTTGCATCATTTAATTTACAGAACATGCCCACAACTTTGAAGATGTTTTTTTTTTTTTTTATTGTAAAGCAAACAACAAATAGGACAAAATAACAGAAGAAGTCAATGTGCATAACTATTCACCCCCCTAAAGTCAATACTTTGTAGAGCCACCTTTTGCAGCAATCACAGCTCCAAGTCGTTTTGGATAAGTCTCTATGAGCTTGCCACATCTTACCACTGGGATTTTTGCCCATTCCTCCTTGCAAAACTGCTCCAGCTCCTTCAAGTTGGATGGTTTGTGCTTGTGAACAACAATCTTTAAGTCTGACCGCAGGTTTTCTATTGGATTGAGGTCTGGGCTTTGACTAGGCCATTCCAACACCTTTACATGTTTCCCCTTGAACCACTCAAGTGTTGCTTTAGCAGTGTGTTTGGGGTCATTGTCCTGCTGGAAGGTGAACCTCCGTCCTAGCCTCAAATCACGCACAGAGTGGTACATGTTTTCCTCAAGAATATCCCTGTATTTAGAACCATCCATCTTTCCCTCAACTCTGACCAGTTTCCCAGTCCCGGATGGTGTTCTTTTGGTGATGTGATGTGTTGGGTTTGCACCAGACATAGCGTTTTCTTTGATGGCCGAAAAGTTCAATTTTAGTCCCATCAGACCTGAGCACCTTCTTCCATACATTTTGTGAGTCTCCCCCATGTGCATTTTCACAAACTCAAAACGTGCCATTTTGTTTTTTTGCTGAAAGTAATGGCTTTCTTCTGGCCACTCTGCCATAAAGCCCAACTCTATGGAGCGTACGGCTTATTGTCGTCCTATGTACAGATACTCCACTCTCTGCTGTGGAACTCTGCAGCTCCTCCAGGGTTACCTTAGGTCTCTGTGCTGCCTCTCTGATTAATGCCCTCCTTTCCCGGGCCGTGAGTTTTGGTGGGCGGCCATCTCTTGGCAGGTTTGTTGCTTTGCCATGTTCATTCCATTTGGTTATGATAGATTTGATGGTTCTCCTGGGCATCATCAAAGATTTGGATTTTTTTTTTATAACCTAACCCTGACTTGTACTTCTCAACAACATTGTCCCTTACTTGTTTGGAGAGTTCCTTAGTCTTCATGGCAGTGTTTGGTTAGTGGTGCTTCTTGCTTAGGTGTTGCAGCCTCTGGGGCCTTTCAAAAAATATGTGTATATGTAATGACAGATCATGTGCCACTGAGATAGCACACAGGTGGACATCATTTCACTAATTATGTGACTTCTGAAGGTAATTGGTTGCACTAGAGCTTTTTATGGGCTTTTTATACAAAGGGTGTGAATACATACGCACATGCCAATTTTATGTTTTCTATTTCTAAAAACTAGTTTTATGTATATATTTTTCTTATTTCACTTCACCAACTTTGACTATTGTGTTCTGATCCATCACATAAAATTCATATTAACAAAACATTGAACTTAAGGCTGTAATGTAACAAATAGGTAAAAAGTCAAGGGGGGGTGAATACTTTTGCAAGGCAATGAAGATGCCTGTACACTCTATTCCCTGCAATATTAAATGTCATCTTTTGTCCATTTTTGAGGTTAGTATATCTAAAAAAAAATCAAAGGAAAAAGCTGGCATTTGTTTCTATATCAGAGTGCATTGCCATTGGCCAGGTGTTTGCAGTTGGTGTTTTGAGAGACTGATTCTGATCCCATGTCTGTTTAAGTGTTAAATGTTTAGGACCTTTCCTGCTTTCTGGCAGCCAGTGGCAACTAGTTGGCGCAGCCAAGATTTTAGCCAATTTGCTAGTGTTAGGGTTAGATTTAGGGGTCACGGGTTAGGGTTACGGGTTAGGGTAGATGATTAGCTTTTCACTAATAAGTACTTAACTAAAATCTTGGCCGCGTCACCTAGTGGCCGATGGCCGCCACTGCTGGAGATAACAGTAAAGAACCAATGTTTCAACTATTCTTTTAGTAACTGTATAAACTCATTTTGGAACACAATATGACCTGTTACTTACTGACAAACTCTAATTATTGTTCATTGGGGCTCTGCACCAGTCCAGCCATAAACTTGTTGGAAATACCTGTGACTCCCTCTAGTGGCTGAACCTGATACAGTAATAATCCCATATAATAATTTTCGTATTGAGAGTTGTCGTCACGCAATGTTAAAAATTGCGATGCCCTGCGATGAGGTGCTTAGAGGGGGTAGAACCTTTCATTGTGTGGCAAACAGCATTGCCAGGCTTCAAATTTGATTGCCGTCATTTTTGACAGGCAAGTCACTAGTACAGGAATAATTTATATGTGTGTGTGCTCTTAAATGTATTAGGGACCACTGTAATCCAAAAAATTTTGTGATTCATTTAAATCAATATGTCTTGTACATTACAAAAGTTTATTTTTTTTTGTAAATAAATTACATTAGTTTAAGAAGTGAAAAACATACACAGTGAATTGTAGTCCAATCCAGTTCCCTTTGTTTGCTGTAACTTGTCAGGACAGAGGAGAAGAAAACAATCCAATTGTGTCTCAATTTAATGTACTTTACTACACTATAGAGCACTCATTTCTCAATCATTGGACAGCCCATTAAATCAGGTATTTCTGTTCCTATGGACTTGGCCAGGTGTTTATTATGTATCATACTGAAAATATCATGTAATTTATAGATTTGAGAACAACTGGAAAGTAGAAGAACAGCCCCCCTCATCTTCCCAGCCATCTCCTGCCAGGTTTGTAGAACATTCTTATTCTTTGAGAAAGCAAAACAATAATGGATTCCACATAGTGGCTGTAAACTCTTCCAATCCTTTTGGCATATACCACCACAAATACATGATGATTATATTCACATGTATGTTTAATTTCTTTATTCAGAACTGATAGAACTACAAGTGAGACAAATAAACCTTACTCTACGGACAGGAGAAGGACAACCACCACTACCACAGTCACAGGAAAAGACAGGTAAGTGGCGAAACGACATTTAGAGTAATTAGAATGAGAAACTTGATGAATATGGAATTTTTATCCTCTATATCTTGTTGAAGAAAAGTTTGTTTCTCAAAAATGATGTATAATTTTAAAACTATGTAAAGCTCCTTGGATAATGGCCCTATATACAAATGTAAATTTAAAAAAATTAAAAAAGGCAACGCTCAGAACAGAACCTGACTTTTCTGTAGAATTTGGACAAATCTTAGTGCACTATAATAAGGACCTAGTCTACATGGGTAAGAGGTATCTGAGCCTAACCATGGAAGTGGAAACAGAGTCTGAGAACATACCCTGATGCAGATATTGCATGAAAAAAACAAAAAATATATAAAATTATATTTATATACAGAGCAGCAACACTAAAACATGATTTGGTAGAAAGAAATCAACTACTGGGATCAATGCACTCTCTAACTTAATGTACACTTAATGTATACAATCCAATATCTTGTCTGATAAAGAGTTATATATACTAAGGAATAATGTCCACCAATACTAAGTGAAAACATATGTAACTATGGACAGAGAATCTACTAATGAAGTAGTAAGGGCCTAATCTACATGGGTAAGAGCCTACCTGAAGTGGGACAAGAGTCCAAGGACATACATCCCGAATAGGCTTTAGGTATGATGCCTGGCAGATAGAGTGAGTTATAGGACAGTCTTGTTGTACTGTTGTATCTCTAAGAAAACCTCATTGGGTATGAGAGCTAGTGAGGATGTGGAAGAGGGCAGTTAGAGGCATACATATTGTAATTAAGGTAATATATAATGACTGAAAGAAGAAACAATCATAACAGACTTACTTTTTAGGATAATCTTTTTAAATAAAATTGTTATGTAAAACTTAACTTTTATTTTTTATCTAATTTTTTTTAATTAAAACAACAAACGATTAATATTTTTTTAAACATATCGACATGGTGATGTTATAATATACTTATTATTCTATGTAAATAATCAGTATTTGTGAGAGACCAATGTCCTACACTCATCACTCTCAGTAACTTTTATTACAAAAATAATATAATCAAGCTCAATAATTTTCAGTACTGAATGTGTTGATACAATTATTTCAATAATTAATAAAAAAAAGTTATATTTTATTTAAAAATTGCTCAAGGTTATCCTAAAAGGTATTTATTTTGTGACTGTTTCTTCATTCAGTCATTATATAATAGCTTGATCAAATTATACCTCTTGATTTCAATTCAGTATGAAGGCTAACACTCTCTTTTATATTGTAATGAAGGTAGTTGCAGAACAGGACAATTACTAACAGGACTCAAATAAAGGGTGCAGAGCAAACCACAATCCAGGTCCATTTGGCACAATTTATTGGCAGATCCAAAGTAAAAAAAAAAAGAAAAAAGAAACAGGCAGCAGGCAAAGTTTTCTTGGTCATAGGCTTGTGGTCGAGTAGGGCAGTAAGCAGAGTGGCGCAGATCATAGACGATGGGTCTTGTCAGGAAGCAGACAAGAGTCCGGGTCACAAGGCAGGTGAAAAATGAAAAATCCTATAGAATCTCCAAGAACCGGAGAAAAACATATGAAACACCCAGCGCTGGATCCTATGCATGCAAACAGAATGGGTGAAGACCTGTCTTGCATCATAATTAGTCTACAATAGGTTGAACAACTTTCAAATAAAATCAGCTTTTTTGTTATCAGTGTATCAACTATCCTGCTTGATACCATGTGATAAAATCACAAAAAGGAGCTATTAGCCTGGGCTGAATTATTATTTTATCTACAGTCTTCTGATTGCTCTGTTTCTGTTTTAAAATTTCCTATAAAAATGTAAAGTGCTCAATGATAGAGGCCACTTGGGATTACTTATTTTTAACACTTGATATTGATATAACACCGATATTAATGACTTAGAAAAAGAAGAGAGGAGCAGGATATTCAAGACGAGGAGAAAAATAAGACGTTTTCTAGGCAAGATGTACTAGTTATAAAGCCTCGATAAATTCGGACTACGTTGTCTAAAGTAGCCAGTATCTAAAAAAAGTAGGACTGAAGGCTCTTAAATTAGCCTTGTAAACCTACCTGCAGACGACTTGCAGGTTAAAACGCAGGATGAGCGAAAAATGCTACGGGACGTGGAACGCGGAACTTCGCAGCCCGCAACCCTTTTATCTGTCAAGCCCATACCCGCTAGGTTCCAATCCTGCTATTAAATTGCAACCAAGTCCCCCGCTAGGTAGCCCATAACACGCAAATGGAGGCCAAAGCCCAACAAGTGCTGGGGAGGACTCGCAAAAGCTCTAAAAGCCCTTAGTTTGGCGCAGGAGCAGCCAAACAGACCCCCGCTCCGGACCCCAAACCTCCCTCTGTCCCCTAAAGCTCACCCCTGCTCCGCAAACTAATCCCCATGCTGCAGGGATCCCGATTGGGACCCCCACGGCAGTTAAACTGTTAACCCCTGCCGCGGGGGTACTTCCCCTCTATCCTATCCTTTTACCCCCTCTACCCTACCCTATTAACCCCTACACTACCTACCTAACCCCTAATAAAATCCCTAGCAACCCACTTATTACACAAAACAAAAATACTACATTACAGAAAATAAAAAACATTTACTGAAAATAAAAAACTACATTACACAAATAAAACTACATTTCATAAAATAAAAAAAGCTAGAATTACATAAAATAAAAAAGCTACATTACATAAAATAAAAAAAAGCTACATTACTGTAAATAAAAAAAGGTAGCATAAATAAAAATAGAAGGGGTAAAATAAACCACTTGCCTGTCCCAAATGCCCCTCCAGCGATGCTGGTCTTCTGTTCTTTGTCCCAGACAGGGCCCTTCAAAAGTGTCCACAGGTCCAGTCGCGCCTACAAAAAAATAAAACATTACAGTTAACACACAAATACATACACCCTGTAATAAAATAAAGGCATTATAGTCTTCTCACATTGGAGTTACTGGCCTCCAAGTTAATGAGGCTGATAATCAATGTAAAAGTTGAGAGATGCACTGACATGCTGTGGTCCATAGAGTCACGGAGAGTAGGACGCGACTGAATGACTAAACAACAACAATGTATCTTAAACTCACATTGTCATCTTTTTTTTGTAGTGATGATGGAAAAGCACCAAAAAGTACATCAGAGAGTAGATCGTCATACACAAGGACCGTCACCACCAGGAATGATGGGTAATTTTATATTTATTTGTATTTATCATCCCCTAGGGGAGCTGTACTTCTATATAGAGCAACTTAATATATATTTTTTTTAAGAACTGAAACACTTAGTAAAATAGTAAAAAAAAAAAAAAGAAAAAAAAACCTTTTTTTTTTTTTTATATAGTGGAAATTACCATTTTGTTTTGTTTTTTTGATTAACATTCTGAGGTGGGATGAAACTTTAAATGCAGAGAAAAATGTTTTTTTTATGCTCAGTGAAAATGTGGGTGCAATAAATACAAGAGCAATCAGTGGGATTAATAGAAAAAGCTCATTTATTTACAAGAACCCATCCTCATGAAAAAGTAGCAAAAAAAAGTCAGGACAGAAAGAAAATGGAAACTCACAGTAGAGAATAATTGCACATAAAAGTAAAAAAAAATGGCCTGTGCTTATATATATATATATATATATATATATATATATATATATATATATTTTTATAAAACTTGGGAGGTGTGTTCAGTCTTATAACCAATTGCCTAAATCACTTTGAGCATGTGCTAGCCATGTTACCATCATTCTCCAGGATCGATGGCATTTATCAGTAGCGGTTAATATGCAGAGGCTTTGGAAGGTTAATTAGGCTGATTCATGGGCATGAAATGGTAAGATCAATATAAGTTTTAGCCAATTAAATTATTTGTTATTAACATTTCATTAAAAAAGTATTTATTTTTAAATTTAATTTAAAAACTAAAATCGGGCCCCTGTTCCATAATATTGGCCGAATAAATTATAAACAGTAAGAAGTGTAATTCTGTTTTTGTTCTAACAGAGTGGACATAACGAAGGAAGAAAATGAACATAAGAAGAATGAATCGCTCCCAAATTCTCTGGCTCATTATCTTTATGAAGATGCAAACAGGTAATTTAATGGGACCTGAACTCTTGGACACTGCACCGTCGTACAAAGCAGTCAAATCAAGTAGAGAAGCTGTGAAAACTTTATTTTTTTTCATTCAAAGCTCTTTTTAAAACTTTTTTTTTATTTTTTTATTGTGCAGTGTTAGGTTTTAAAGTCTTGAAAAATATTTATGTTCCTTGATCATTTTCTGTGGTTCAGCTGCATCCATATATTGTATATTATGGGAATGAGTTTACAGGTTCTGATGGGATCATAAATTACAAGCTCCCTCTAAATGCTTATGTGTTTGTATAATATATATATACAAGCGACTTGCCCGTCAAAAAATGACGGCAATAAGATTGTAAGGCAGGTAATGGTGTTGGTGTTCTGAGATGCTTCGGCTCTCATTGCAAGCCTCGCGCTGAGCGCCTTTGGCATTGTTTTTTTTGCTAGTGCTAATGAAATAATTCATAAAATAATACATGAATATACTTTACCTATTTTGAAGTAATATATGCAGGAAGCATTGTGCAGAAGAGCTGGCAATCTGTTTTCATGTTGCTGCAGCATACAATGTGTGTTTTCAGGGCTGTGGAGCTGCTGTGTAAGTGTCAGCAATGTGTGCAGTGTGTAGTGTAAATAGTGTGCGTGCGCGAGGAAAGTCCGTTAGGGTAGCTGTGCACTTCCGGATTTTGTAAGTTAGTGTTGTAAAATGGCGCCTAATGTGTGGTACGCGGCTGTGGCTGATTTGGCGTGCTTGGATCGCGTCCGTCTTTTTTGGCAAAATACGTATGTGTTTGGTGGTGTTTTGCGTCTTTAGGGTCCTGTAGCCTCGTTTTCGTTTTTTTCGGTGGCCATTTTTTCTCTCGCTTAGGGGAAATTCAAGTGTCTAAACTCTTGTATTTCTAATTCAATTGAGGTGTAACTTCAATTTCCGAGGACCTGGGTGCCCCCCCTTGCTGTGGGTAAGCTTTTTATTTGTTTGTTGTGTGTATTTATTGTGTTTTTCATGTTTTCATGTGCGCCGGTTTCGGGCGGTAAGTTTGTATTTTTGCGAGGGTTGTAATGTTTTTTTTCTGCGTCTCGTACGTTCATAAATTTTGCAAGGTCCGCAGTTGCTGGCAAGGAGCGCCTTCGGCAGCGTTAGCAACGACCCGCTTGCTCACAACTATATATGTGATATATATATTGCATATATAGTTGTCGTACTGCAAGTCTGTGTGTAACGCTCGCAAAGTTGCGGGTTTGCGCATGCGCATAGTGATGGTTGCTGAAGGTAGAGTCGGGGAGAGGGCTGCAATGAGCGCAGAAGGGGGTGGGGAGGCCAGCAAGACAGCTTATTGCGAGGCCCGCAATGGGCGCACAAGGGAAAGGGGGCAAAGAGAGACAGGGGAGGGAGAGGGGGAAAAGTGACACAGGGGAGTGAGTGGGGGGAAAGTGACACAGGGGTGAGAGAGGGGGGCAAAGAGACACAGGGGAGGGAGAGAGGGCAAAGAGACACAGGGGAGTGAGTGGGGGGAAAGTGACACAGGGGTGAGAGAGGGGGGCAAAGAGACACAGGGGAGGGAGAGAGGGCAAAGAGACACAGGGGAGGGAGAGGGGGGAAAAAGACACGGGAGGGAGGGGAGTGAGACACAGGGGAGGGGGGAGACACAGGAAAGGGAGAGGGGGAAAGACACAGGGAAAGGAGAGGAGGGCAAAGATATACAGGGCATGAAGTGGGGGAAGAGACACAGGGGGGAAAGAAAAATCAAATATTATCCCGTCATTTCCAAGGGAGCTCATTGCGAGGCTCGCAGAGAGGAGAGAGAAGGAGAGAAGAGGTAGGGAGAGGACACAGATGGAGGGAAGGAGAGAGAGAGAAGCCGTGCATAGCGAGGCTCGCATTTTGCGGCAAACAGCATTGCAAGTCTTCCACACCGAAGATGGGCTGTTCATAGCAGAGAGGTCAGACAAATCACAGCACACTGGAGAAGGAACTGACAACCCACTCAAGTATCTTTGCAAAGAAAAACAAATGGATAAGCACAACCAGAAACACAGACAGATGTGCATGTAGTGCTGCATCTATATGGTCACCGAGAGTCGGACATGACAGGAATAAACAACAACAACAAATATATATACTAGCTACTTGCTTGTCAAAAATTACGGGAATAAAATTTTAAGGCTGGGAATGCTGTACCTTTGGCGCTTATCACGTGGCTAGCAAAGAGTGCCGAAGGTGCTCATTGCGAGCTTCTCCCTCCGTCTACTGTACAGGCCTTGGCAACCCACAACTTTCTTGCTTTGCAATGATCACCTTCGACTCTCATGGCGACCCCTGTGCTGTGTGTAAGGTAATTTGAGGCATATTTTGGCTTTTTTGCTGGTCTTTCCAGTTCCGTGGCTCGGCCGTTAAATTTGTAATTTAGTGCAGTCCCGCAACCGCGTGCCTCGACTTGCGAGGCCTGCAGTTGTATCTACGGGCTTCGGTCCTAAGTCATTGCAGTTGCTGCCCTTGCTTTGCGAGCATCGCAATTATTTAACATTGCGTGACCAACATCGCAAATGTGACCAATGGGCTTGGTCCACAACTATAAATGTGATATATATAAAGTGTGGGGTAGCTTCTCCATAGCTATAAACAGCACATTCTATACAATATATAGTGCCGTGAATAATTGATTTAATGGTGCTCCAAGGATGCTCAAAGTGTGGAATATAATTTGTAACCCATCTCTGATTGGGCTTCTCCAGTACTTTATCCCAGACTTATTTTGAAGGCTACTTGGTCATCAGGATGTTGCTTGTTTGCTCTCTAACAAACTAATGGAGTCTTCCAGAAACTGGGCTATTTATTCTGAGATCATGTGACACTTCAATTGCACATAGGTGGGCTCCATTCAATTAATTATGTGACTTCTGAAGGCAAATGGTTGCTGTATATGAGCTAACAGAAATTCTCACGTAATAAAACTTTTTAGTTTTACATTTGTAAATATTTCTGAAATAATATGTAAATCAGTGACATAAAATCCCAGTAAAATACATTTTAATTCAAGGATGTAATTTAACAATCTGGGAAAAAATCCAATGGGGGCTAATATTTATGGAAGACATTGTACAATTTAAAATATCACCAGTAGATAAAACCTTGAAAAGACGGGGAAAATATCCAACACATCCAACTCTTAAAGGACTATGGCCTTCTCATTTTTAAGTTGTTTTGAACAACAATACTTGATTGCTATGGCAGATGTATCTACCACCTTCCCATTGTGCAGATGCAATCTTACTATGTATTAAGTCTCCTCCTACCTCACAAAGTAGATCACTTGAACTAAAATGGTAGTGCCCACAGCAGCATAAATGCACATGAAAGTAATAAATTATAAAAAAAAAGTCCAACATTAAACTTCTTTACAGTATTAACATGAGTTGCAGTGTCTAAGTCAGTCTTATAAAGTCCCATCAGGACCTCCCTGCCTATGGTGCCATCAAAGGACATTTCAGGGGGCAAATATTATTTGAGGACAGCAGTCTCAATCAGGCCCTGCAAATGGATAGTTCTGGTCACCCTACTCTAGTTCTGTATGGGATGTACTTGGCTTCATGTTTATTATTTATCATACTGAAAACATCATGTTATTTATAGGTTTGAAAACAACTGGAAATCAGAAGACCAGCCCCCCTCATCTTCTCCAGCCAGGTTTGTGGCAAAGTAACAAATAATATGAAAGATGCAGCAAGAATATAAACTAAGAATGATGCATATATACCTCCAACCCTTATCTAATTGACAGTAAAGAACGTCACAGGCTACTTATAACACCTGCAAACCTATATCACAAGATTACGTCACTTTTTGATTCAACATTGCATGTCTGAACAAACTATGCACCTTCCCATCTCTCTGTTTTGGTCTTAAAGTCTTCTTCCCCAGCCTTCATCACAACTACAATATCTGATATTTCTTCCATCAAACATTTAATTTTTTTCCAATCATCTCATCCCAACTTTCAGTTCTTTGAGGACCTAGAATGTCTCCTCACATCTTTTTTCCACTGCTACACCCACTTTTTAGGATACTTCAGTCTTCACACTATCACTTCAGTATTTTAACACTTATCAAATCCATTGAACTAATTCTTCTACCATCTCCACCAACCAATCTATCTGATACTACTTTCTTGATGCACAGCTTCCACAATCTTATTAGTCCATCACCACCCCTCAGATCATCTCCTCCTTTCCATCACCCCCATCCCTCCTGCCTCTCATCGCCCTCCCCCTCCTGCTCCAGTCTTAAAACTCAATATTTGTACCCTGAATCCCCATACCTTACTATCACTTGCATCTTTCCAAGTGCCCACAATTGATGACTTTTTCAATCTTCTTACTGACTTAGCAGCAACTACCCTCTCATCAGCATTCCTTTGTCCATTCACTCCTCACACAAACCTTGTCAACCATGGCTCACTCTAAAAACCAATGACGATCCATATACCAAGCAGAATAGCTATGCAAATCCTCCTATACCCCATCACATATTTGCTGTTACGAGCTCTCTATAGTTTCATCGAAACAGAAAAACTGAAATAATACCTCCCTAGCCCACTAGCTCGACAGGGCCTAGTCTACATGGGTAAGAGGGGTCTGGGCCTAACCGGCATGTATTGGAACCAGAGTCAAGAACATTCATCGAAACAGATATTACAAGAACAAAACAAAAACACATAAAATTAGATTAATATACAGAGCAGCCATACTCAAGAAAGACTGTGAATCACTGTAATTTCTAATAAAATCCAATACCTTGACTGATAAATTGCTATATATACTAAGGATATACTGAGGTTATTCAATACTAAGTGAAAACCTATGCAACTATATTAAAAGCAATCTCCTTCTCAAATGATCTCCAATAAAAAAAAAGGTTTTCATAGGATAACTTATGAATTAGGTTACTCACTTTCACATATATAGCAGGCATACAGTATAATTAATATTTACATAGATGATGCAAATAGATCATGAACAATAATTTGCTGATGTTATTTTATAATATTTTTTCCTAACCTTTCTATGTTTTAAAAGAATGTATGTATATGTCATAAATGTTCTTAAAAAGTCTGATTAATAAATATATCAATAACTGATCTTATGGCCTTGTTCATCATTGGCATGCATGTTATTGTTTGAGTCTTATCTGTAACTGTATTGGGCTTTTACCCCTATAAACATTTTATTTCCACAGTGGAAGGGATGTCTCGGATGCTCCACAACTGACCTCTTCCTCAACTACCCGCTTCACAGAGACCACCATCAAACCACTGCCTGGGAGAATCACTCTGGTCCGAGATGAAAGGTATTTTATGAATTAGGGTCATTAATAAAATGTTTGAATTAGATATATTTTTTTACAATGAGATAATGAGGGTGTTTTGGTAACCCACTGTCTAGAGTTCAGAGTAATTTCTTAATTTCTTAATTTTAAGGTTAAAATTTAACAAAATGAACAATTGTAGCAAATGCATGGAAGTGGTACGGGCAAACACAATAAAATAATTCAAGCATGCCTGAGATAAACATAATGGCATCCTGAAGGTAGATATAGGGAGCACACTAGATTAACCTTTTGATTCTTACCTGCTGACAACTCTAAACAGATTGATATTTTTTTTTAAAGTGTTAAATATCAATTTTCCTATGTTTTTATGAGGTCTGTATATGAAACTGGATGAGATTTTATCCCAGTTTGAAAAATAGGTTTCATAGAAGACGAGTATTTCATTCTCTGTTCTTGCCTTTATATGCTACTGTTTGAAAGGTTTACAATAAAAAAGAAAAGTGTTGTAAAAGTTATATATACAAACATTAAAAACTCATTTTCAACCTTATTTCTTTGCAGTAATAATGAGCAACCAAAAACTACAAGAGAAAGTAGATCAGCAACTACAAGAACCGTCACCACTAGGAATGACGGGTAATATTATTTTAATATTTGAGAAATGTAAACATTTTTATAAGAAAGAAAATCACCAATATTGGTCAAGTTTCTTTAAAAAAAGAATAATGCAGCATAAAAATAAAATAAAATATATTATTAAAATTATTGTTTTGTTCAATGCTTTTGACCTTCACAGAATTTTCTTTTGAACATCATTCCGCCTTCAAGTGTCAAGACTCCAAATTCTACATTTATTTAAAAGTTAGCAAGTTAGTAATGTAGGAGAGAGAAAAGGATGGTAAAAGTATAAATAAACTTAAGTTCTTTAGGATCAGTAAAAATAAATAAATTATTTCGACACTTTAATAACATTGAACAACAATGGTCCTCATGAATACATAATCATAGCACTGTAACACTACATCAGTGTAAAATGTTCAGTACTAAACAGCCGTATAAATAACTTTTGCATTAATATTAATTTTATTTCCTTAGTGCAACCAATAACCGAGATGTTCCGGAACTGACTTCTTGGACAGCCGGCAGTGACCTTGAGACAACAAACACAGTTATTAAACCAGGCCCAGGGAAAATCACAATCATCAGAGGTGAAAGGTATACCATTCCTCAACAAATTGTCATTATGCTATTCCTATTAAATTCTATGACTAGCAAACCAGGTAGAAGTTTCATTGGTATCAGATGGGATTGTGCGCATTCAGGCCAGTATGGCCATAGGCCAGTTTCATTGGTATCAGGATGTAATGTAACACAGAACAAAGAATAGTATGACTGATCACATTTATTTTCTAATGTACACAGCTCTGAGAAGGTCAGCTATAGCTTGTCAGCCCTCTCGAGAGAAATGTTGCCCACTCTAGTCCAGTTTCTCTCAGGTGAACAATGTAGGTACTGATTTTCTGACATCATCATAGTTAAAAAGCTATTTACCTCACTGTAAGTGCTCTTTATGATGTGAAAGAGTACAAGATGGTATGTTAAAATTAAAAATTTAATAACAGCCAAAAATTCTAAAGTTTTAAGTCTGTTTGCAAAGACTGTTTTATTATTAATAACAAACTGCAGAGCCACGCGGTGGGGACAATGATTGATAGCAGTTTTCCACTGAACTCAGGAATGCATTTAAAAGTTAACCCATAACTGAACTGTTTAGGTGATTCCAGCATCCCATGCTCTGCACAGATTGATTTGTTGAGCGTTAACTCTTTTGTTTTTCTTTTGCTCACTTCCCGGAGCTGAAGCTGCGGGTCTGGCAATGTGCAGTCAGTGACACATGTAAACACCGACTTTACTTTATTGAACTCTCAGTGACAAATGCACGTATTTAAAAAATTCAAAAAAGTATTTCAACATGCTTTTAGGAGATCTTTACTTTGATGTGGTCTAAATTGTGCTGAATTAAGTCACCCTTTATTTACATCAGATACCCAGTTTTTCTCATTCGTTATAATATATTATACATTATTAATTTTGTATTTAATGTAGTGATGATGATGGTGAAACCGAATTGCCAAAGACAACAACAGAAAGTCGGTCAGCAATAAGAAGAACAGTGGAATCCAGGAATGAAAGGTATGCGTATATTATAATATTCGTATTCTCCATGATGCAGTTACAAAGAACATTTATATCGATATGTATACGTTGCAGGAGTAGTTAGGGGTTTGTTGAACGACTGATGCATATTATGTTCACATTTTTTAGCTATGGTGGGAGCACAGAAGGCCCAAAACTTACCTCCTGGACTACTACAAACACAACCGAGTCTGAAAATCCAGAGATCAGGCCTGGACCGGGAAAGATCACATACCTGAGAGATGATAGGTAACCCATTTTCCAGCCAAGTGATCTACATGATCTGTTATTCATCATAATAATGATAATATATGTTGGCACACGTTCATAAATGTTAGATCATTGTATGCATTTCTTTGCATACTCCTTGTTAACCAAAATGATGTTAAGTTCACTGCATTTGAAAGGCTATGGAAACTAGTCATGCATCAATTTATGATTTTGATCAATCCAAAATGAAATGGCAAATCCAAAATCTATATTGTAATTGTCTCTGGGAGGTTGATCCTGATTGGAGGGTGCCAACGGTATGGCTGATGATGCCTTACCACAGTCACAAGGAGAAGTGATGTGGTTAAACAATATCATAGCAAACATAAGAGGTGCTGGATAAAGTTCCACTTGCAAAATCTAGTGGTAAATCTTAAAAGTTATTTAGCTCCATATAACAAAATGTGACAAAATAATTCATGGTATTCATCTTGGAAATTAGAATGCATTAATAATGATATGAATGGAAACATTAAAACAAATATTGTGAATGACTACTCTCCAAAAGCTTGGGAAATTCAAGAGTTCAACTCCATATATTCTTCTCATAGGTATAACCAACAATCAGGTAAAGAAAATAGAGTTGCTTCAATTCCCATTATCAGCAAAAAAAGGGAAACTAGTGGTGTAATAGCAAAAATCTTTTTTGTGCAAAAGTTTCAAAACTCTGACGCGTTTCTTCTTTTAGTCTTCATCAGGAATACATTGATAAAAAATCTCCTAATTATATTATTAAATACATGGAGATTTATTTACTAATGGATTCTTTGGAGTCCTAGATACGAAACAAGACATAGATTTAACAGTCTGCACATGCCACTTTTGTGAATATATTTTAAGAAGGACAAAAACTTTGATTTTACACCATTGGACCACATCATTATTAACTCAATTCTCATTAGTGTAAACTTATTTATGAAATTTTAATCCATTCCATATTGTTTAGTGCAGCTTTTTTTCGGATACTACGTGGCACCACATGGTTTGGACTTTATACTATAGAATATTATTTGTATTTACAGCGATGATAGGAGAGGAGTGCCAAGCACATCAGCTGAAAGAAGAACTACAACTGTCACCGAAACCAGGACTGAAAGGTATAATGCCATGCACTGGCTACCAAACGGGGGTACAAAAAAGAGTATACGCTATATCAGAGGTGGGCAAATCAAGACCTCGATAAATTCCCGGATGTAACTATATCTTTGTGCACCCTTAAGTCAATCACTGTCAGTAATTTTCATTGACCCACTTACCCTCAATCTGAGATATCTTTACACACTGTTACAGTGCTTGATTTTGGAATTGGTTTCTTCATTAAAAAGACTCATGGGTACTACCAAAATCAAGTGAAGAAACTGTAAAAACCTTTTAATTTTTCTGCTGTATTATAAATATTTTTTTTAAATGCAGCAGTGCTGACTTTTACAGCTCTCAAATTGCTCACATACCTTGAGCCTTATCTGTAGTTCAGCTGCAAAAACTAGTGAAAATAGTGAAAAGCTATTGGGACCATAAATTACAAACTCTAAATGCTTATATATATTCTCTTCACTGTAGTTATAACTTTAATTCTTTTTTTCAATTTGGGTTAGTGTCTGAAAACTAAATTAAAAATAAAAAATAAAAATGTTATTGCACCAAATAGAGATCTTTTGCAGTTGTTGGAAGCTTGTGATTAATAGTCCTTTCAGAACCTGCAAAGCCAAGAAAGCTTGAGACAGGAGTGAGGGAAAAAATGTAAACACTTACCAACATGTGTTTTGCACTGCTTCCTAAGGAAGAGTTAGACATAGATTTGTGTCACTAATAATGTGAAATAATGACTCATCTATACGCAGAGAAACCAGAATCTCTTTAAAATAATACCAGATTACCTTATGCTTAGTTTAATCTGTTCCTTTCTTGCATGTTCACAGGGTAAAGCCAGAACCTCTTCCTAGAGATTTAAAGCCAAAAGAAACCACTTCGGTGACCAGGTACAGTCCATAAATTATATTTATATTGATCAAGAAGTCATGATAAAAACATATTGAAAGGGAAATATTACAGCTACATCAAAGTGCAAAGGCTGCATAAAATGCAATGTGGTGTTATTATCTGTAGGATATGTAAGCTGCATATCTAGAAACAATGAACTAAACTATTCTGCCACTTGGATCTAAGTAAAAAGACTAAAGGGTTTTTAGTAATTTAAAGGGGCAACAAACCATTCATACCAATGGGTAGGGCCTGTGCTTGCAAGCTTGCTTGCAAAAGTAGTTTTTTTTGCATGAAAAAATATTAAGCAACATCTGTTCAGATGTTATTTAAACTATCAGGATATACAGAGAGCATACTTCAGTCTATATATTTCATTGACTGGCATAGGGCAAGCCCCAGAGCAGTTAAGAATCTGATTAAGTGTTTGTGCTTTAAGATCTTCATTTGATAAAGAAAGCACACTGCGGGACATTCTCAAATACCCTCTTTCTAACGCAGCAAAAATAAAATGTATTTCCATGTCCATGAAGTATGTAATGGAAACCACGGGCCCGATTTAATTGCAAGCCCGCAACTCGCGTGTGGTAAGCCGTATGTCTGCGGGTGTGTTGTGGCTCCCATTTGTCGACGATTCCGGTGCTATTCAATTGCTCAAGCCCTCAAGTTACTGGCCCAAAGCCTAAAGTGTAAACCATGCACTTGTTCGTAGCAGTTCTGTGCGGGAACATGATCAATTAAGCAAGCCCGTAACCTCCCATTTTGAATCAGCCAATAGAAAATGAGACTGTTATTATTACGGCAGTAAAACATGGAGGCCACATGGCAATCACTTGCAAAACCGCAAAATAAAGAATTATGAAAATTAATGCCAATTCTGTTCTAGTCCATGTGGGTGGCCTGATATGTATTAACTCATTGATACCCGAGATCGATTTAACCCTGAAATGTAACATAAAAATAAATCTTATATACTGCCGATTTGCGGGCTTGAGACTGTTGTGCAATTAATTCCAATGTCTATTATCACTTTCTCCGTTATTTACAGTGCAGTATTGTTTTGTTATTTGCTTTTACAGTGCTACAAATAGGTGTTTAACCCCCTTGCGGGTCCTCTCTAGCACTTGTGAGATTTTCTCCTTCTTTTGCCATTTGCGGGTGTGAAAACATTTGCAGGCTTGGGGAAGTTGAGCAATTGATTAGCCATACTCTTCCGAAATGCTTCTGGAGGCTGTAAGTTACGGGTTTAACCATCGCAATTTTTTCAAGGCCGTAATTCTTAACCCGTTTGGAGTCCATAAAAAGACGCCAATTGAAAAGCAAATTAACTTGCGACCTTAGCTACGGGCTACAGTAACAAGCGAAAGCTCAATTGAATCGGGCTCCAAGTTTGTATACACTTAGAATTCTTACATTTCCTGACCTATAATTTTCTTGCTTGTTATAACCCATCTAATTTGTTCCCTAACAATTTATCTGAGCTGTCTCTTTTTTTGCATAGACTTTCTGAGCTATGACAACGCTTCATATTCTCCTACATAGATTACAAAATTGGATTACAGGAAATATCTAGACCTTTATTAATACTGTTCTGACTTGAAACTCTATACAAAGTAAAACATGGCATCTTGCTTCACAGCTTAAAGGAAAAAAAAGTGGTCTATCCGCTGCAGGGTGACCCAGGGAATGTAAAATATTTAAAGGTTTTAAATATGTTGTCAATCAATTAACCCATTAAACTAGAATTCAGAAACAGCCTCCAGCTTTGAGGGACAGAAGCAGAGAGATTGGGGCAATATCCACACTGAAGTCAGGCAGTTCCATAATGTGTCTGATATGATAAACCCAGGCCTAACAATAAGTGTAGTTTGAGCAGGATATATAATTACATAGCAATATATAATTACATAGCAATACAAATATTCTGCACATTCTGATATTTTACTATATTTATGTTTTAGTTCTACATCGAATGGCAATCAGCCAGATCTGATCAGCTGGGGGGATCTGGAAGAAAAGCCAAAACCTGCAAATAGGTAAGGTCTATATCCATTACATTTATTGAGAAATCATTTTGGTAAAAGGTTAGAATACTGTACGAAACAAACCATCAGCATGGCAATGGCGAATCTCATCAATCATTTTGGCTAGTGGGGGTGGACAATAAAGCTTCAACTAAAAATGATCCAGAAAATAGAAATGTAGAGTTGAAGGAGAGAAGAATTTGGGATAGTAAAAGAACAAGACAAAGGAAGCGAGGAAACATAAGGAGGATATTAATTCAGTCTGGTTGCTTTATCACACAGTTTTGGAGGATGGGCGGGATTGGACGGCATCAGGGCCTCTACTACTTTCATGGATAGAGAAAGGTGCCCAGCAGATTTTCAATAAGTTCTATCATTGTACTTATACATGTCTGTAGTCAACTTTATCTGGGTGTCACACAGTATAACATATAATAATTGTCAAACTCCAAAACATCGTCACGCTTTGCGAGCTCACGAAGCAAAATCGCAAGAACTGCATCCCTCGCTTTTCGGGCCCCAAACGCGGACCCTTGCGAAGTAAGGGGCCGCATTTGCGGAAGGTGGAGACTCCAACGTCGGCTGCAATAAGCTGAAGGCTCACTGCAGGTCGCAAATGTGGACCCTCGCAAAGCGAGGGCCACATTTGCGGAGGTGGAGGCTCTATGCCGCCTCACAAGCGGTTACAAACACCCACAGAAGCGGGACATTCTGTGTGACATTCTTATTTCAGCAACATTACAGTGAAATAATAATAATATATTTTCCATACCACAATAGCAACATTTTGTCATCTTCTATTGACCATTCAGGTTAAAGGGAAAGGAGTTTCTTCAAAATCTCACAATCTTTTTTAAGGGCTCTTCACTGAAATATAGAAAAACAGCAGCATGGTTTGAGCATGATTCATTGTATTATTCCTATTTATTTATAAAATGCCAAAAATTCCATAGCACTAAGTACAGGGGATACATAAGATAAACAAAATATTGGTACATAAGGCGCTGCGTGTCTTTTTTTTCCTGTAAGAGTATACAATCCAAGTAGATTTAGGGTATTAGAGACTAAATTGGATTACATTGCTTGTTGATGGTCTGCTGTGTCCACTTTTTTTGTTTCAGTAGCTAATATTTGAAGCTGTGGGTAGGGGAGTCTCTAGCAGAGTTGGGTAGAAAATTCCACCGTGAGGTGGCTGCATGAGAAAAGTCTTGAACTTGAGTGTGAGGAGGTGATTACAGGTGAAGTGAGATATACGTCATGGACGGACCAGAGGGGGCGGTTAGCGGAGTATCTGGAGATTAGATCTAATATGTAGGAGGGTGCAATGTTTTTGAGAACTTTGTAGGTAAGTGCCAGGATTTTGAACTTACTTCTGGCTTGTATGGGAAGCCAGGGAAAGGATTGGCAGAGTGGGCAATAGATAAGAAACAGTTACATCCGACTAGCAGAAGCATTTAAGATGAATTGGAGTGGGAACAGTCTAGTAGAAGGAAGACCCTACTTCTTACCTACGTATTGAGGGGTTAATTCTTAAATGAGAAATCACAAAATCTGTAGAAATGTTTATAAAGAATATACTGTCTGTATAATTACCTATGATGTGCTAATAGATCATTTTAAGGATGGAGATGAGATTGCTGATAAGATTTAGAAAACAGAGGCTCATTATATAAAGTCCTCTTCACTATGTTTATTTTCCTGTGGTTGTATAGTCAGAAGCAGAATCTTTGCTCATTGCGGTCAGGACAGTGTGTGCCAAAGTCAGCTTTGTAACAAAGGGTAATACCCTCAGGTCTTCCTGACATGACATCAAAGCCTTTCCTTGTTAATCGGGAACAAAGGTGATATTTGGGGCTTGGGAAGGGAACAAAGGTTATAAAGAAAACTAACTACAAATAGAGCTGCACACTGGGGATAAACACAGCATAAGGCAAAGGTGTAAGGTCTGTGCAAACTATGTATAGGACAATATATAAATACTGTGCAAATATTGTATTAGGAAATAATAAAGCACTAATTATGTGGTTATAGGAAGTATGAAATAAGAAGAGAGACAGAGAAAGAAAGAAACCGAGAGCAAGGAGAAAAACAGAAAGACAGAATACAAGAGAGAGAAATAAGAGAAGCTGACACACACGTGATAGATAGACAGATAGATAGACAGATAGATAGATAGACAGATAGATAGATAGATAGATACAGTGCCTTGCAAAAGTATTCACCCCCCTTGGCATTTTTCGGGTTTTGTTGACTCACAACCTGGAATTAACATGGATTGTTTGAGGATTTGCATCATTTAATTAACAGAACATGCCCACAATGTTGAAGATGTTTTTTTTTGTTTTGTTTTTTTATTGTGAAGCAAACAACAAATAGGACAAAATAACAGAAAAAGTCAATGTGCATAACTATTCACCCCCCTAAAGTCAATACTTTGTAGAGCCACCTTTTGCAGCAATCACAGCTCCAAGTCACTTTGGATAAGTCTCTATGAGCTTGCCACATCTTACCACTTGGATTTTTGCCCATTCCTCCTTGCAAAACTGCTCCAGCTCCTTTAAGTTGGATGGTTTGCACTTGTGAAAAGCAATCTTTAAGTCTGACCACAGATTTTCTATTGGATTGAGGTCTGGGCTTTGACTAGGCCATTCCAACACATTTACATGTTTCCCCTTAAACCACTCAAGTGTTGCTTTAGCAGTGTGTTTGGGGTCATTGTCCTGCTGGAGGGTGAACCTCCGTCCTAGCCTCAAATCACGCACAGAGTGGTACAGGTTTTGCTCAAGAATATATTTAGCACCATCCATCTTTCCCTCAACTCTGACCAGTTTCCCAGTCCCGGCTGCTGAAAAACATCCCCACAGCATGATGCTGCCACCACCATGTTTCTCTGTGGGGATGGTGTTCTTTGGGTGATGTGATGTGTTGGGTTTGCGCCAGACATAGCGTTTTCTTTGATGGACGAAAAGTTCAATTTTAGTCTCATCAGACCAGAGCACCTTACTCCATACATTTTGAAAGTCTCCCACATGCCTTTTCACAAACTCAAAATGTGCCATTTTTTTTTTTTTTTTGCTGGAAGTAATAGCTTTCTTCTGGCCACTCTGCCATAAAGCCCAACTCTATGGAGCGTACAGCTTATTGTCGTCCTATGTACAGATACTCCAGTCTGTGCTGTGGAACTCTGCAGCTCCTCCAGCTCCAGCGTCTCTGTGCTGCCTCTCTGATTAATGCCCTCATTGCCCGGTCCGTGAGTTTTGGTGGGCGGCCGTCTCTTGGCAGGTTTGCTGTTCTGCCATGTTCTTTCCATTTGGTTATGATAGATTTGATGGTGCTCCTGGGGATCATCAAAGATTTGGATATTTCTTTATAACCTAACCCTGACTTGTACTTCTCAACAACATTGTCCCTTACTTGTTTGGAGAGTTCCTAGTTCTTCATGGCAGTGTTTGGTTAGTGGTGCCTCTTGCTTAGGTATTGCAGCCTCTGGGGCCTTTCCGAAAAGGTGTGTATATGTAATGACAGATCATGTGACACTTAGATTACACACAGGTGGACATCATTTCACTAATTATGTGACTTCTGAAGGTAATTAGTAGCACCAGAGCTTTTTATGGGCTTCATAACAAAGGGGGGTGAATACATACACACATGCCAATTTTCTGTTTTCTATTTCTAAAAAATAGTTTTATGTATATATTTTTCTCATTTCACTTCACCAACTTAAACTATTGTGTTCTGATCCATTACATATAATATAGATTAACAAAACATTGAACTTAAGGCTGTAATGTACCAAAATAGGTAAAAAGTCGAGGGGGGTGAATACTTTTGCAAGGCACTGAAGATAGATAGAAACAAATGTTAACCTTCCTGTGCACTCAAGTTCTGATAGGTAACAATTTGGATTTGGGGAGACAGAAATAGATATCAGTATAGATTGTGGCTCGGAGGTGACAAAGCCTGATTCATGGTATTTCGGTCAACTGTGGGAGTAGTACAGCCCATTGGCCACACCTTAGACTGAGAGATTTAGTTCAGGTTGAGTTGCAATTCAGAGAATGTTTCATTTGGCTGGAGCATCTACTACAGAGTACAGTAAGTGCATAGGCGTGGGAATCAGGTTCAGCTGGTTGGGGTTGAAGAGCAGAATGAAAGGAGAAAACAGAGAAAGGGGCTAAGGAAAAGTAATGAATCAGAGACACTTTTTGCAAATTATATAATTAAAGGGCTAAGAGTAAGTAAACTGTAATGCTTGATTCCTATGTCCAGCTGAGGACCTCCTGATTCCCAGGGCATGTTCAATACTTCTGTTTCTTTGGATTTTTTAAGGTACTGATTCTAAGGATATGTTGGGGCTTTCTTGACTCTCATTACATATTGGAACTGAACTGCATCTCAGAACTTGTTTGAGGTTTCCTGAATCTCATGACATATTGGAGCTCTTCTGATTCGTATGACTTGTTGGGGGTATCCTGAACCTCAAAACATGTTGAAGATTATATTATTGCCAGGGCATGCTGGGTTCCTTTTGAATTTCAGGATATGTCTGCAGTTCTCTTGATTTGCAGGACATGTTTTGGTCTTCTAAATCCCAGTATGGATTCAGCATTTTGTGATTCCAATAACTTATTGGGCATATTGTGTGTCTCAGGATACATTAGGGATCTCCCAAATTCCCAGCACATATTGCGTATCTCCTGTACCTCAGGATACATCTGTGATCACTTGAATCTCGGGGTATGTTGGGATTCCCCTAATTATTTGGATATGGTGAAATATGTTCTCATTTTCATGCCAAATATATTTTGGTTTCTCCTAATACCTATCTTAAGAGTTGAAAATGTTACAAGCTGCACAAATGTGCCATAGCCTATATTGTGTGTGTGCCAGTGTGTCAAAGAAAGAGTGTGCATGTGTGTGTGTGAGTGAATGAGTTAAGAAACAATTTCAAGACTATCATGCATTCCACACATGGTTAGGACTGTCAGTTAATTCATCACTCACTCAGAAATATATTTTAATGTACGAGTACTAAAGTGAGGAGAGTAGACACCATGTAAAGTAATGATAATAAGGAGATATGACCCATTATTAATTAGTATATATATATATATATATATATATATATACATATATACATATATATATATATATATATATATATATATATATATACATATATATATATATATATATATATATATATATATATATATATATATTCTACTAAGGTCTAGCCTTATGCAGAGTTACTCCGTGTATAGTACACTGCCACTAAGGATCCTGGTTAATGAAATCCAAATGAGACTCAAGAGCTTTAACTTCAATTCTTTGAAATCTTTAGGAACAGCTTTTAAATTGAATATAACAAAGATCTCCAGTTGTTGCAGAAATAAAAAATATACATATAAATAAATGATTGACTTTAAAAGCAGAGAGAGACGATCTTGTTAGGTAACTTATCTTTTAAATATCTGTCTTTCAAACTCGATTATCAGACACTTCAACCTCAAAATCTAACAATAACCAATTGTGATTATATTTTTTTATATATGTATTTGTCATTTCTTTAATAACAGGGACCTGTGGCATTAAACATTGCCTGGTCAAACATATACTTAAATGTTTTTTGAGGTAACTATGTTGTACACTATTCAATAATTCTAATATTTATGACTTTTTTATCTGTAGGGACGTTCCAAAGCCATTACCTCGTCTTACAGATACAGAAAAGTAAGCATTTTGGACATACAATTTCTCTATGGGTCCTACATACTGTATATATATATATATATATATATATATATATATATATATATATATATATATATATATATGTGTGTGTGTGTGTGTTTATACAGTGGAACCTTTGTTCTCAAACTTACTCTGTTCCAGACGGTAGAATGAGTACCAAAAAAGACTCAGTACCAAAAAGGCTTAGTATCAAAAAGGTTGAGTACCACACTCCCATAAGGAGTAGTGTAAATTGGTTTTAGCAAATGCGATGAGTACCAAGGTAGCGCGGTGAGTACCTAGATTTTTGGCTCAACCAGACAGGTAAAGTACTGAAAATGTTGAGTTCCGAGTAGGTTGTGAACCAAGGTTCCACTGTTGATGATAGGCAGCAACCTTGAAACAGCTGTCCGTGGGTGGGATTCCCGGCTTGTGTATAATTCGGCCTTGGCTTTGCATAAAAGCCGTGTAATGCAGCGGTCATAAGCTTAAAGAAAGGCATTTTTGAAATGGCTATGCATTGAAGAGCAAGGCATTTGTGGGTACATTTGCATGTCCCAGCTCAGCTTCCCAGAATGCAGTGTAATAACTGTATTCCTCTGAATTCAAATGTGAACACAGATGTACTATTTACTTACTGTACTATTGTACAGTGGAGGACTTCTATTGCTCTTTTTCCCACCATTTATTAAATTGTTGAGGTGATCTACCTACTCATAAGGTCCACAACACAAGCTGGGATCCCGCCCCACGCTGATGATAGGCAGTAACCTTGAAATGGCTGTCCGTGGGTAGGATTCCCAGCTTGTGTATAATCCAAACTTGGCTTTGCATAAAAGCTGTGTAATACAGCAGGCATAAGCTTAAAGGAAGCCATGTTTGAAATGGTTTATGGATTGAAGATCGAGGCATTTGTGAGCACATTTGCATGTCCCTTCTCAGCTTCCCATAATTTTTCACTACTGCTCCTATTATGTGCTCTGCTTTCTGTAAAGTACTACTTATTTTTTACTTTTATTTTGAATTAGAACTAATATTCTTTTTTCTCTATTGTTTTTTGCAAAATAAAACTACCAAAAAAATACAAAAAACTAATATTATTATCTATTGGTATATAATGGGATAATTTGGATAATTAATATCTGTTTATTTCTAATTAATGAATTAAATAAAGATGAACGTATTTCCAACATGGATTATATGATAAGTAGATTATATGATAACTCTACAAATTATGTTTGTTTTTTAAAAAAAAAAACATGCTTTTTTATCTTCTCACAATATTATAAACTTTCTAAATTCTGATTAGCAATAACATTTGATGCTATTATATTGTAATTCCTATGGATCTTATTATATTTTATTTCACTCATATTTCAACTTCATTTGTACTATTATTTTAATAATACACTTAATATGACAAAAAAAGAAACGTGTAATTTCTGTTTTTTGTTCTTTTTAGAGAAGATAAGGATATGGAGCCCCCCCTGATTGTTATGTCACCCGAGTTCACTGATAACAGGTACATTTATTTGTATATTTAGATTGGTATTATTATATCATATTTTATAGGTATGTCAAAATGGTGTTAAAGGGCCAGTGTAGTCCAACATTTTCTTGACCATCTGTTACACATCTGGGTTTGCATGTAAAATAACATATTAAATACTGCATAATAACGGTATAAATTATTTTAAAAGGCAAATTGATTTTTAAACTTACTTTTAACTTATCTAATAATGCCTCTAGAAAGAGCTTCCCCCAAACACTATTTTCAGCTTCTAAAGGAAACGTTTATGGGTTGGACTCACAACTGATGATACCAGTTATGAATGTTTAATGGCATCTTTAATTGTTTACAGTATTGATGTTTACACAAACAGACCTGGTATACTTGGCTTCTTAATGCAGAGGTCTTAAAAACAACATTTGAATAGATATTTAATTTACACCCAATCATCATGTTATTTTTAATAACAAATGTATTTTCTCAAGGAAACCCAATCCTCCCACAAGACCTGGTACCATCAACACGGTGGATGAGACAAGATACAGAGTTCCAGAGATTTTGGAGGAGTTGGATGCAAAACCCAGCATTAGCCGGTATGATTTGTTTATACTGATATATTGAGTGAGAGACCAAAAAGGAACATCATTTAATCCTAAACCACGAAATATGTAGTGTTCACACATGATGATATTTCAAGTTTTCTTACATGAACACTGTAGGGAAAAACGCCATATGAAGGATGCCATAGTTGCGTCTTCCAATCCTCCAGTTGACTTGGAGACTCAGTAGTTGTGTGCCCCCTATTTTTATCATCCATTCAGGAGTGGAGTAGGATTTGTTGATACATTGGTGGGTACCGATAAGATTTCAATACAGGACATCCTCTCCCACCCATAGGCTCAGTAGAGGCAGTTTGTAAGCCCTTGTTCTTAGTGGGCTCCATATTTCACAAACATGTGAAGCTTTTGGCAATCAACAGTGGTCTTTTAATCTGTTTAAATAGTGGTCCAGTTGTTCTCATGAGCATTACTGTCTGAAGGTTTCTCCAGACATTGTCCATCAATCTATTATCTATACAGTTTTTAGGATCCACAGTGAGATCAAATTTCTCCATGGCATTTTATTAGTATATTTCACTTTATTCTACTATTGCTCCTAAAGTCTTCAATCTCTAGAAATATAAAGACTAGCAGTAGGATAAAGGTATATTGTTGTGGGAAATATTCCAATATTGTGTCAAATTTAGGACATATTTCAAATTGAACTAAAAAAAAGGGCAACAATTTGCCACAAACACAACCCTAAACGCAACCCTCTGCAGGACTAATTATCCAGTAGGAACTTTATTGTGTTAACTCAATAAAACTAAAGGACAGTTAAAATCTGGTCATAATTTTGTCTCTAGTGAAAAACACTATCCTTGTACCTCCTGGGCATGTGACTAATAGCTGGGCTATCAACCTGGATCCTTTATCTAGGAGTAGAACTTAAAGAATTCAGCGTGCTTGAGACAGAAAAATAGAAATATAAAAACACATTGAATATTGCTAAGTAAAGAAGCACAAGAGTAAACCGACCTGTAATATAAAAATAAAAGGAGCTCACCACTGATCTAGATGGTGGCTGTTCATCAGTGTCCTTATTTAAATTGTGAGTGAACCAATAAAATGAATATTGAATGTCCCTCTCCAGTAAACACCAATCCATTACAAGCTAGACTATGTTACTATACTAAGGGTTCAATCAATCCGGTGTTTTCATTAGACAGGAAACACCTTTTTTATGTAAAATATCTTGACAGAACCCGAGGATACCAAGTTGGATCTCATGAAACCCACTTGACAAATTCCTTTTAAAAATGTCCACTAATTCTGCTCCATGTATCTCATTTTCCCTAAAGAGAATAATTTTGGGGTAGTTCTCTTGTATCCAAACTTTATGGTACCACAAGGATACACAAATGTCACACACACATGCCATCCACACAAATTACACACACACACGCCATCCACACAAATGACACACGACACACATACGCCATCCACACAAATGACACAGGACACACACACGCCATTCACACAAATAGGACACACACGCGCCATCCACACAAATTACACACGCCATCCACACAAATGACACACGACACACACGCACCATCCACACAAATGACACAGGACACACACACGCCATCCAAACAAATGACACATACACACGCCATCCACACATATCACACACGACACACACACGCCATCCACACATATGACACACAACACACACACGCCATCCACACAAATGACACATGACACATGACACACGCCATCCACACAAATGACACACACACACAGGCCATCCAAACAAATGACACACACACACACACGCCATCCACACAAATTACACACACACACGCCATCCACACATATGACACATGACACACACGCCATCCACACAAATGACACATGACACACACGCCATCCACACAAATTACACACACACACGCCATCCACACAATTGACACACGACACACATGCGCCATCCACACAAATGACACAGGACACACACGCGCCATTCACACAAATAGGACACACACGCGCCATCCACACAAATTACACACGCCATCCACACAAATGACACACGACACACACGCACCATCCACACAAATGACACAGGACACACGCCATCCACACATATGACACACGACACACACACGCCATCCACACAAATGACACATGACACATGACACACGCCATCCACACAAATGACACACACACACAGGCCATCCAAACAAATGACACACACACACACACGTCATCCACACAAATTACACACACACACGCCATCCACACATATGACACATGACACACACGCCATCCACACAAATGACACATGACACACACGCCATCCACACAAATTACACACACACACGCCATCCACACAATTGACACACGACACACATGCGCCATCCACACAAATGACACAGGACACACACGCGCCATTCACACAAATAGGACACACACGCGCCATCCACACAAATGACACATACACACGCCATCCACACATATGACACACGACACACACACGCCATCCACACAAATGACACACGACACATGACACACGCCATCCACACAAATGACACACACACACAGGCCATCCAAACAAATGACACACACACACACACGTCATCCACACAAATTACACACACACACGCCATCCACACATATGACACATGACACACACGCCATCCACACAAATGACACATGACACACACGCCATCCACACAAATTACACACACACACGCCATCCACACAATTGACACACGACACACATGCGCCATCCACACAAATGACACAGGACACACACGCGCCATTCACACAAATAGGACACACACGCGCCATCCACACAAATTACACACGCCATCCACACAAATGACACACGACACACACGCACCATCCACACAAATGACACAGGACACACACACGCCATCCAAACACATATGACACACGACACACACACGCCATCCACACAAATGACACATGACACATGACACACGCCATCCACACAAATGACACACACACACAGGCCATCCAAACAAATGACACACACACACACACGCCATCCACACAAATTACACACACACACGCCATCCACACATATGACACATGACACACACACGCCATCCACACAAATGACACATGACACATGACACACACGCCATCCACACAAATTACACACACACACGCCATCCACACAATTGACACACGACACACATGCGCCATCCACACAAATGACACAGGACACACACGCGCCATTCACACAAATAGGACACACACGCCCCATCCACACAAATTACACACGCCATCCACACAAATGACACACGGCACACACGCACCATCCACACAAATGACACAGGACACACACACGCCATCCAAAAAAATGACACATACACACGCCATCCACACATATGACACACGACACACACACGCCATCCACACAAATGACACATGACACATGACACACGCCATCCACACAAATGACACACACACACAGGCCATCCAAACAAATGACACACACACACACGCCATCCACACAAATTACACACACACGCCATCCACACATATGACACATGACACACACACGCCATCCACACAAAACAAATGACACATGACACACGTTATCCACACAAATGACACACGACACACATGCCATCCACACAAATGACACGCGACACACGCCATACACACAAATGACACACGCCATACACACAAATGACACACGACACACACACCTATTTATCCCATTCATCATATGCATGTCGTATTAAAGGACCACTGCAGCTCTGAAGCAATTAGAAAATATCAATAAATATCACTATAAACCATATTTACCATTGCTTTTATTTTAAAAAAATTGTTCTTTACTTTCCCTGATGTTTAAAGGGACACAATAAAGGTACCAGAAATTTAAAGTACATATACTAAATATAATGATATCTCTCACTGTGTGATGTGAATAAAAATGAATCATGACAGAGATTTCAATGTTTAATAGAATCTGTGATTCTACTGATTTAACCCATTGAGCTGTTGCATGAAAACACAGTGTATCGCTATTGTCTACTTGCTAACAACATTGCACTGATAGTCCCTTTAACATGGCCTTCGGATACAGCTGCATAGACGACTATCTGTGAAGAGAGTGCTGCCATTGTTTTGTGTGCAGTTGTGGTCTCCACCCTATAACAGTAGTGAAAAACGTATACATTTTTTTTTTAACCAGAATTGTCACAGAATCTGGAAATCGAAATCTTACCTCCACAACACGTTACGACTCTTCACGAACTCCCGAGGGGCGCAGATCTGAGACCACCAGCTCTTCCAGGTAAATTCACATCAGTAAAAACTCTGGATTCAGTAAATTTTTTAATGTACAATTGGTAAGTTCTAAAATACAATTTGAGAATGAGTAGAACAGGTGGGTGAATGGCTACTGCATGTGCAAAGCATTGGGGCCCTCTACAGGGTAGGGTTCCCTTCTACAGGCAGCAGCCCAGGGTAAAAGGGGGACTCTTCAATTATTAGGGGAGATGGGTAGACCATTATCACATATAACAGTTGTGGTAATTTCGAGTTGTCGTCACACAATGTTAAAAAATACGGGCTTGCGCATGCACAATGAGCGCCGTAGGCCTTTGGCACTCATCGTGAGGCCCTCAAGACTTACAAAAAGTTACTGACTTACAGATGCGCACAGCGCATGCTGCTGAGGCCGCAATGAGCGCCAAAAAGAGGCCCATAAAGTAGAGGAGGGGAGAGGCTCGCAATGATTGCCGAAGGCCCTCATTGTGGGTCTTGCAATGATCGCCAAAGGCGCTCCTTGCGAGGCCTGCAAGTTGCGGGGTTGTCAAGGCCTGCAATGAGTGGCAATCTAACTTGGACAGAGAATTTTAAGAGGGTCCCTCCCAAATTATTGTGCATCAGCTCCTTCCCTTCACTAGCTCCACCACTATGACATTGGTCTTACCGCATTTAATTGCCATGATATTTCTATTAAACAGACCCTCCAAGAAATCTTATGCATATTGAAATGTTTATGCATTAAGTATTTTCTACTTTTTTTTTATTAATAGTTCACATTTGTCTTTTTGATTCTACTACTTCCAGTTTCGTGTTGAAAAACTGTACCATACTCTGTGATGCCATATTCTTAAATTATACAGGAGGTCCCCTGGTTACAGACAACCCGACTTACAAATGATCCCTACTTAAGAGTGGACTCCCAAGGCTTTTTGTATGAGTTTTTTTATGTTCCATTTGTTTGAATTAAAGAAACAGCACAATCATTTATGTAACTTATTATTACAGTACAGGGGTATTATTATTATTATTATTATTAATAATAATAATATTAATCAGGGATCTGACTTACATACAAATCCGCCTTAAGAATGTTCTCAGGAACGGATCTCATCCTTAACTTGCGGACCACCTGTATTCTTGCTATGAATTTAATTGAATTCCCATATGACATCATTTCACTTGACCCAAAAATGAAAAAGAATTCTTGCGCTATTAAAAAATGTGGACTCATCAGAAAAACATACACAGGTAAACTTGAATAATTTAATATAACAGTTAGGTTTTAATCCAATCTAGAAAGAGTGTCACCTATAAAATATTTAACTAAGGTTTTCAGACAATATCACAATAAATCACAATATAAAGGCACACTGTAATCTCACATTTTTCTATCATGCATTTAACATGAAAAATGAATGATTACGGGCAGGATTTTGTGTCCTCTGTCCTGACATATTTCATGATATAGAGATGTAGTGAGCCTTTGGCATAGAGAGCTAGGAGGGAGATCAGAGTTTGTTTTCATGTAATACGCCTTATAAATATACTTTGTACTTTAAAATAAAGCTTAATACCTAGTCGCCTTTTCAATGACAAAATATCCCAATTTTGTGTATTTCAGGCCCAGCCCTCGTCCTAGGGAAAACACTACAACAACCGTCACAGAATCCAGATACCGAGTCCCTGAAACCATTAATGACCGGACACTGGACTCGAGCCCAACAAGGTAAAAAGGTTTTAAATGAATGTATAAGTAAAACGTGCACATTGTTGAATCTCCAAAAGGATAAATAATGGATCTGCCCAGATAATTTCTAAAACATATAAAAATATAGGGAAAAAATTATCTGATTTTTTTAAAATCAGAAACAATAGAAGGCTTTGAGTGTAACAAAGAAAATCTTTACCCAGCAGTTGTGTGATAAGCTATGTAAAGTCAATCAAGTATTTATTTCATTGCATTGTTCCTTAACATGCAATAACATATTCTGACTCATCCATGGAGAATCTTGCATTTCATGTGCCAAGAAATATATTTGATAAATCATACAGATAAATGATATGCTGGTTTATTATGCATGCAAATATAAGATTGGAATATAATGTGTGCCAGTTTAAATACTCTGATAAGTGGTTGATGACATGATCTAGTGATGGATGTCAGGTAATTGAGTTAGGGCCAGACATACTGATACCGTGACTGCCCATTTGGAAGGCAGGCGTGCACAGCATAGTTTGAATTTATCCACAGGTGGTATATCCACATTCCCAGCATATGCAGAGCTCATATGGTCATCTCTTAACAGGGGTTGATTACTATAAATAAAAACTGGTTGTTCCAGTATAAGCTATTTTGTTGTGAAGGCCCTTGAGGCGTCATAGTGATGGCTGTTGACTAAAAGGTTACAGTGGGAGAAATATTGAATGGACGGCCACTGTGTAAAACATCTTCATGCTCCACATACTGGTAGAAGTAACATTTTGCATAGAAGGTGATCGCCCTACACTGTAACAACTAAGCACGCTATTAAATAAGTTGTATTTCTACTGTTTGTTCTGTTCTTCAGCCTGTATTTTGTTCTTTAGTTTCCATTCCTCATGTTACTGATATTTAGAGTAACATAGTGCCATTGTCCTGTAATTGGAAGTTGTATGGGGCACAATATCTATGGCCTCTCTTGGGAGCCAAATCGGCTTGGGACAGCTCTAATATTGCCCTACTTCTCTCCATTTGTCTGCCCACTTGTCATTCATTATCTGTGCTACCTGAAGACCATTCATAAATGTGAGCTCCTCCTCACACACACAAGTCACCCCTCCTCCATATAAGAACATGAGTCCATTCAATGCATTGGAAAGCATGAGTGTCAGGTACACTTACAATACTCCTACTATCCTGGCTGACATCGGTCCACCGAAAATGTCTGCCGCCTTGTTGACCGGAACAGAAATACACAACTGCATACACAACTGCCCCTGCTCTTCAGTTCCTTCTCTTCCTTTCCTTTTTCCAATTTCTGTTTGTTCCAAACTTCTCCGTTCTTTCTGATATTGGGTACCCCACTCTTTGCTGTATAATAACAAAAAGCTATTGTCTTGTGCTGCATGGGTGACATTGGACACTTTTGCCCTACATAGGTCACAATGCGAAACATCTGCAGCCTCCAATGAATTCTGCCTCTGAAAGGGTAGCATACTCATCTAGTGGTTTCCCAGAGGAGGCTATGAAGGCTAAAACAGTAGTAAAATGCTTGACACACCCTCACATACAGGTTTCTCTATTATAGTTAAAGAAGCTTGGTAGTTTAAGGAAAACGTTTTATGTTTGTGAAGTGTGTAACACACTAAAAAACATTAGCAGCTATATAAGCTATGAGCATAAAAGCATTTTTATTGAAAATGGGTGATGGCTGATGGCTTGGACACTGGTGGTGTATTCTGCAGATCTATTTAGTGGTGGGAGGGGAAGAAGGGAGGGAGATTTGCTGACTTACAAGTTGATTCAGATAAGCTTTTAGCATTTGACAAGTCCCCCACCCTTCCACACATGTTCAGTAAAAGCCATTTGCAAGTATTTTTCCAAGCCCTACTTCTAATGCTCTGCACCCACCTCTTTGTGTCTTGGAAAGGAAGTATATCTGTTATGGCAACTTCCATTCACATCTGAGATTTGTGCACATAAATATGCACCAAAGCATAACATAGTTATAGACAGATTCACTTAGAGTTCTCTAGCACTTCCGCCTACAGTGTATGAAAGGTTAATTAGAATTATTGTATCCTTCATATAGTGCAATTTTCAGCTGGCTAGATAACTGGGGAAAAGTCTGGATTTTAGTTGGCAATATTTTGGATCAGAAAAGCATATATATGTACAGGAGCAGTGTACAATCAAAAATGTCTCATTCATTAAAATAAATAATTACCAAAAAAAAATGTAAAAAAAATATATATATAAAAAAATAAAAATAAAAATATATATATATATATATATATATATATATATATATATATATATATATATAGCTGAAAACCTTGAGTCTTTCTACTTTTATAATTAGATAAGAAAATGGCATAGAATTTGTTTTTTTGTGAGAGGGGCACTTACATTTCTGGAGAGCAGTGCTTGTATTTATTGATACAAGTTGAGGAAGAAGGGATTTTGTGTCAAATTAATTTTGGCCAAATTATCTATCACATTAGCAACCTCTCCCTCTACAAATAGATCAAAAGCATACACTCTGGCTATCAAGAAGTGATGCAACAAAGACAAGATGGGGTATTCTATACATAAACAACGTCTTCAAAAATTCTAATTTTCTTTAAAAAAAAGTTTTATGCTGTTTACACAACTGCTAAGGTGGTTCGTTTGTTAGAAACAGTACAGTTTTTCTTTAACTAAAATGACCTATTAAGTAAAAAAATATCTGAATATGAATATCAAAGATTGGAAAATATGTATATTTTGCAGAAAATCAAGAAAACAAGTACAATAGCATAATACATAAGTAAACCAGAAACAGAAAACAAGTCAGTAATAATCTTAATTAATCCCTACTAATAATAATTAAATAGTATATTTGTGTACATAAGTTATTTTTAGACATTCAAATGTACTATTTATTTACTGTACGGTGGAGGCTTCTATCACTCCATAAATTAAATGATGTTCTTGTAATAATATATATTTTAGGAAATGTTATACTAATTCAGTCTGTCCTCTAGATCCAACTCACGATCCACTGTTACTACAACTCGCTCCACTGAACCGAATTACACAGAGTACACAGAGGAGATCGGGTCACGATCCACAAGGTAGGTGGAAGAGGAAGTGATCACGCTCTTCTTGATAAGTTTACCAAAAACAAAATTGGGACTCTCCCCCCCAAGGGGGGCTGGTACCAACTCACTCAGTGCCCCTCCCCAAGAGCCCTTTTCCTAGTTCCCCTCCCTAATACCCTTTCCCATAACATCACCCCTCTCCAAGACCCTTTCTCATGGCTGCACCACCCCAAGACACTTTTCCATAGCTGGGCCCTCCTCAGTAGAGGGACCTGGGGCATTGCACCATCTGCACCACTGGCAGCTACACCCCTGATAACTGTATATATTTAGTGATGTGTTTAAAATATAATAGAGAGATATGGAGCTATATGTGAGAAAAGGGAAGGGAAAATAAATGAAATTAATGAGGAAAGTGAAAGGGACAGGGAGTGAAAAATAATCATAAATTATTTACATTGCACTATAATCAGTAGCACATAGATAAACAGGAATAAATCGTATTTAAATTAATGACGGTATGCAAGTACATTCTCAGTAATGTGTCACTGTATAATGTAATATCTGTTAATGAGCTAAAGGTCAGTATGCTCAGTAAAGGGGGCGGGGCTATGATAACACTTGTTATATGCTGTGACATCCCCAATGGGGGCCAATGAATAGCTTTTGGAGGTGTTACCTTCAATAACAAGGGAGGGACTAATTACACCATGGAGTGGGGCCAATGGCAACACAGTCCTGTCTGCTACCAAGCTCAATGATTGTCCAACCCCAGGCAGGGCTGACCACGCCCCTTGAGAAGACACTGGAGGTGGAGAAAAGCAGCTCTGCTTTGAAGGAAAACTGACAATTTAAAAAGTAAAAAATAATAATTAACTTTTATTTATTTTGTTAGGCTTTGTCCAACAAACAAAAATATGAACTTTACCTCTGTTCGGACCTCCTACTTCATCTTATTTACTACCCTTTCTGTAAAGTATTACTTTTACACGTTACCTATAAATGTTTCACCTTTCAAATCCAAATCACAACCTCTTGTTCTTGATTGTCTGTTTGTGAAAAACACTTTTCTCTTTAACTTAGCGCTACGGAATATGTTGGCGAGTTACAAATGAACTATAATAATAATAACTCTATTAAAAACTTTGACATATTTGTAGGTTTCTCACATATCTCCTGCCCCAATCTCCCTTCTAATCTAAACATATTTAGGCCATGCTTTAGGAAGTTGTGTCTTTTATAACCTTCACCATTTTAGAAGAAATTAAGATTTTCTCTGAAAATTATTTGATGCTTATGGCTTACACCGCTGCTAATGCTAGTTTACTAACTTCACAAATATATGAAGTTTTTCCTACCGTCATCTTCTAAATTCATATCAACTGAGCACAGGGCCACAGGCTACATTTTCTAGCTCACCTGTACAATACTTCATGTCCATATTTCTAAGCGTCTTTCCTTTGCAGGACTGTATCTAGTTCAAGAGAAAGAATTACCACAACTACCACAGTGGAGACCCGCTACGAGAGTCCGTCAACAAGCGATGCCGAGTACGACCCAAAGGAGCTCAAGTGAGGTTCTACTCCACGTTACCTTGTCTTGTAGATAATTTAAACACACAGAATTGTCTAAAAAGTGTGAATTCTTGTACTATATAATAAAAATATCCATGTATATAAAAAAAAAAGTGGCTGATTGACCTTCTCCATGAAGGTATCAGGGGATTTGAGAATATCATTCCCAAATTGTAATAAATCACATAGAGAACCATGGAGAAGGTTCAGTTATACAACATATATTAGAGGCTGTAAAACTCTTCAGGACCACTGAAATGTAACATTTATAGTATGCACTTCTGAAAACTTGACTTGATAATATGCAAACATTTTTATACAGTTTAAAATAAGTAAATACACCCTTTAATTCAACATTACAGTGACTCTTCAATCATCCGTGTAATTCACTGTTTCACTCACTATTTCTCTCTGCCTCTCTTTCTTTCTTTATTCTTTCTTTTTTCTTTCTTTCTTTTTTCTTTCTTTTTTCTTTCTTTCTTTTTTCTTTCTTTCTTTTTCTCTTTCTTTCTTTCTTTCTTTCTCTCTCTCTTTCATTCTATCTTTCTTTCTCTCGCTTGCTCTCTTTCTTTCTATTTTTCTCCCTCTCTTTCAGTTTCTTTCTCTCTATTTTTCTCCCTCTCTTTCTCTCTTTCTTTCTCTCTCTCTCTCCACTCCTATATCAGCATCTCTATCTACCTACTGAACCATATAAAATAATAACAAAATAAAATGCAGACAGTATCTTGGTTAAGATGTTGGGGAATTGTGTAACTGTCTTGTTGTTATGTTCTTTATCCTTTTACTAAATGCAATGAGATATTGTTACCGTGTCTTCAACAATAAAAAAAATAATAATAAAAAAAATAACAAAATAATAACAAAATAAATGGTGGCCCTTTAATGGACCTCTGTAACTCCCCTTAATGACCTTATCAGGCTGGAGACAAACACTTAGATGGAGGCCGATACTCTTATCTATGAAAACAAATAATATTGATATTATACACTATTAAACATGAATCCATTCATTGAATAATTAAAATATCTAGCATTGTAGTGTCCTTGTGATCTGTTGCGTTCAGTGTAGATTTATATTAATCATGTCTATATCAACAGATTTTTTGCATATATTTTAAATCTCTTTGCTATTTTATAGCAATATTGATTTGATTTATATATGACTGCTTCGAAGAAATTAATTTTATTTATATTTTATTAGCAAAGGAATCCTGTTTGTGAAGGAATACGTGAACACAAGTGAGAACCTGGCATCGCCAACCTACTCTGGGTAAGAAATGATTGCTCCTGAACTTATCACTTAACTGTTTTATTTAAAAGGACTCATGGATACTGCTCTGGGCCATCATGTAGAGCAGTTTAAATCAAGTAGGAAATGTGTAAAAGCTTTTTCATTTGAAACTCTTTTTCACGGTTTTATAATTGTTTTTTAAATGCAGAAGTTGTCGTTTTTACAGCACTGGCGCTGTTTATTTACCTTGAACATCTGCACAGCACCATTTATAGAACCTTTGGGAACCAAGTTCCAGGTCCTGAATGGACCTTAACTTACAAGCTCCCTCTAAATACATATATACTCGTATACTCTCTTCCCTCCATCAATACATTCCATTTTTTTCCACTTTAGGGTTAGTGTTTAAAGAACCCAAAGCAAAAAGCTGAGTGTGTTTGGTTGCAGCAAACAGAGTGTATTGTCATGTAGAGGGATCTTGTGATTTTTGGTCTTTGCAGAACCTACAGAGTATAGGAAGTCCCATACTGCAGCTAGGGAGAACTGTTTAAGAATCATATACAGTATATAGTTGTCGTACTGCGAGTTTGTGTGTAACGCTCGCAAAGTTACGGGTTTGAGCATAGCGCATGCCAAGGCCGTCAATGGGCCCACAAGGTGGAGGGGGAGAGGCCCGCAATGAGCGTGAAGGCGCTCATTGCGAGGGCTGCAATGGGCGCAGGGGGGAGAGGCCTGCAATGAGCGCAGGGGGAGGGAGAGACCCACAAAGTGGCGGGTTTGCGCATGTGCATAGCGCATGTGGAGGCCCGCAAAGAGTGGCAAAGCCGCTCATTGCGAGGCTTGCAATGGGCACAGAAGAGGGGGGGCAGAGACAGGAGAGTAGAGAGGGGAAATAGACACAGGGGAGGGAGGGGGAAGACGGAGGGAGATGGAGGAGAGGGTGGAAAGAGCCACACGGGAGGGAGTGGGGCGAGACACAGGGGAGGGAGTGGGGCGAGACACAGGGGGGGGGGGGGAGTGGGGCGAGACACAGGGAAGGGAGTGGGGGAAAGAGACAAAGGTATAACAGGGGCGAAAAGACACAGGGGAGGGGGAGCGGGGAAAAGGGACACAGGAGAGGGAGAGGGGGCAAAGAGACACAGGGGAGGAAGATCTGCCGAGGGAAAGACACACAGGGAGGAAGAGGGGGGAAAGAGACAAACGGGAAGGGAGGAAAGACACAGGGGAGGGAGAGCGGGAGGGAAGAGCCACAGGGCAGGGAGAGGGGGAAAGGAGACACAGGGAGGGAGAGGGGGGAAAGAGACACAGGGGAGGGAGAGGGGGGAAAGAGACACAGGAGGGAGGGGGGAAGAGACACACAGGAGGGAGAGGGGGGGAAGAGACACTGGGGAGGGGGAAAGATACACAGGGGAGAGGGAGGGAAGAGACACTGGGGAGGGAGTTGGGGAAGATTAAAGTCAAATATTATACCGTCATTTGTGACAATGGGTGCCAAGGGTCGCTCATTGTGAGGCTCGGGGAGAGAAGGAGAGAAGAGAGAACAACAGGATAAGAGGGGGGGAGACACAGGGGAGGGAGAGTGGGGCAAAGGGACACAGGGGAGGAAGATCGGGGGAAAGACACACAGGGAGGGAGAGGGGGGAAAGAGACAAAGGGGAAGGGGGAGAGACACAGGGGAAGGAGAGGGAGGGAAGAGCCACAGGGGAGGGAGAGAGGGAAAGGAGACACAGGGGAGGGAGAGGGGGGAAAGAGACACAGGAGGGAGGGGGGAAGAGACACACAGGAGGGAGAGGGAGGGAAGAGACACAATGGAGGGAGAGGGAGAGAAGAGACACAGGGGAGGGGGGAAAGAGACGCAGGGGAGGGAGAGGGAGGGAAGAGACACGGGGGAGGGAGTGGGGGAAGATTAAAGTTAAATATTATGCCATCATTTGTGACGGGAGACCCACAATGGGTGCCAAGGGCGTTCATTGCGAGGCTTGCAGAGAGAAGGAGAGAATAGGGAGAGAGAGAACACAGAAGGAGGGAAGGAGCGAGAGAAGCCATGCATAGCGAGCCTCGCATTGTGTGGCAAACAACAGCATTGCGAGGCTTGCAAATATCATGCCATCATTTTTGACGGGCAAGTGGCTAGTTGAGTTATATAAAACAGTAAAATACACATACATATTAAACATTCTATTTTTCTCTTGTTTTTCAGCCTTTTGTTTGATGATATAGAATTGTGTTGATAAGATAATGTTCATTTAAAGGGCCAATGTAATGGTCCAGCTCCCAAAACGTAAAGAACAGCATAAAGAGCTTTTCAATTTATTGTATATATAAACAGTTTTTTTTTAATGACAAAACATACTGAATATACATGGCATTCGCTACATATTTTGGTTGCAGGTGGTAGGGTGCTGGGTGTGGAGAACATTATTTCTCCATTAAAGAAGAAAAGGTACACTAATCATTACTTTAACATTATAGCTGGACCAATATAGTGGCCTTTTAATGATGTATTGCAATGCATTGCCACTGAATTTACTTTTAAAGGGCCATGATCTACTTTACAACTTTCTGAGGATCATCCCTCAGGAGGACTATGTGTAATTTATATGTATGATTAAACTAGACAACATGATATATTACATGTATTTTGAATGTTAAGTGAACAATGCATATTTCATGTCTCCTTACAAAAGCCTTCCAGATTATTCCGAAGGCTCAGAAAGGGCTTCCTTTGTCAGTTCCAGTTATCTGTTTGGCAGTGCACCCAAAAGGTATAGTTGTGTCCCTCTGGAAAACCAATATATAATGGGAATGTGCCTTTCACTATGTGTGAGAGAAGTATGTTTCATCATGTTCAGATGTTGTACTGTTTTAGGTGTCGGTACAAGCACTCTAACACCCCTGATGACAAAATGTTATTAATCAATTTAGCATCAATTTCAATAAGGAAAACACTTTTTCCACATTCTTTTTAAAACTCTATCCAATGGTGCAATGCATATCTGGTGACTTATTTAGCCCCTCAATTTCATTATAATTGTATTTATTTGTATGAGTACAGCAAGAAGAACAAGTGTTCATTTAATCTCTGTACAAACTGCTTTTGGACCCCTGTTTTTTTTTGGGGGGGGGGCTGTATCTCCAGATTTTTCTATAAATCTCTATAACTCAGCTGGTGCAATGATGCACTGATTTACAGAAGAATTACAGAAGAAGATCCTGGTACAAAAGCAGTTTGCCTCATTATTGTTGGCATATATTTAACCCTTGCAGATGACAAAGAAAACTTGTAATAGTTTAAAATCTGATCTTTTAATTGCACAATAGAAAATGTTTGTCTTCAGTGTCCCTTTAAGGTGACATGGCAAAAGTTCCAATTATGTAGGAATATAAGGGCACATATAAATAAATATAATTACAACTGGTTGGAAGAGTTAGATATGAGCATGAGAGATGGCATAAATTGCAAGAAAACATTCCCCCACTTTCCTGATTATTTTATCTCCCATGATTAATTACCTCTAAAAATGGGAAAGGGGATGTGATAAACCCAACAGCACTTGAAGTTGGTAAACTTATATATGTATTTATATATGTATGTATATCAGAGTAATGATAAGGCCCTAATGTTCTTGTATTGTACTTATCTAAACAGCACCTCCCTCTCTAATTATCCTTATCTGTGCAATTAACTCCCATGTTCAATTAGCTCTCAAAGTGTGGGATGATATGGAAGCAAAGCATACCCATTTGGTATAAATATGCTTAATGACACTTACCAAATAAACATATATGTTACTATCATTGTTCTGTAACTGGGCATACGCTTCTTCTTTACCACCCCCACTGTGAGAGTCGATTACTGGTGGTATCTCGAGAGAGGGAGGTCCTGTATAGATAATTATATAGATAATAAAAAACACATTTTCAAGCTCATTTTTTACCATGTCCCCTCCAAAACTGATTGCAATTATTTTTATTTACTTTTCATTTCTGAAATAATTTGCTGTATTTATTTTAAATTGAGTGTTTCCCTATATAATTTCTGTTTTTAAGGAAAGTATAAAGTTTAAAAAAAGGGGGGAGGTAGTGGAGAGGGAGGAAATAAAGGCCAAGGAAGGGAAGAGTTAAGGTGTAGTTAAGAGGGGTGAAGTTTGTAATGGGAGTTTGTTACACAATTGCTCGGCTTAACCAAGGTGGCCAGTTTTAAGGTATGGTGATGCCAAATAGGGTGGATAGATGCTTTTTTTCCAAGCAAATTTTAGTTTTTTTTGGAAAAATGGGCAATAAGCACAATTGGAGGGTCAATGGTTTTTCCAGATTCTCTATGTCACTTGACATGACCACCATGTATGATAATGTGTGCCCACATTGTCCTGGGTAGTTAGGGTATATAATGTCTAGTCTTGCAATAATTTGAGGTTAGATCAAAGTGTACTGTGACCAATATGTTTCAATCACTTATCCCAATCTCATTGTTCGATTTCTCCTTTCAGTTCTTTTTTCTGTTAATGAACTATTAGTTAATTGATGTGATTTTCTATGTCTTCTAATCATGTTTGTACCTTCTTTGT